>BROG01000705.1:30000-72500 GCA_030159075.1 Atrina japonica | reverse complement strand
GTCGGTTTTCAATACGTGACAGGAAAACAGGGGGTTGACCAGAAAGGTGGAATGGTAAGTAAACCTTTATTTATTAATCAAATCTATATTATCTAACATTTAGAACATATGTAATGGTCAGAACTGCAAACCTGGCTCAAGTGTTGTTTAGGATATTATAAAATTGAAACGTTTATCAGACCGAGAAAATAATATCGTGTATATTAAACAACTTTACGCAAGCATTATCAAATTGAAAACCATCAAAAATTATACTTGATCCTCCAGGACAAGTTTACGTAAAGTCTGTGTAATTACTAAATCATTTAGTCATAAAGCATATAAAATAGATGCGTTTTATGATGTATATTTTATTACGTGAATAACACGCCCACTGACGAGACGGATAATCACAACTCCATTATTCCCGAACTGATTCATACTTTTACAAAAACAAAAAATATTTATCATTAAATTATATACAAGTGTAAAAAGGTGATAATATAAATATCAGCCATCAGTCATTTAATTTGCTGTGTATGTTTTGCTTTTTTTAAAAGCCTACACACATTGTAGGGGGTTTGTAATCACCTTACCTTTCACGCCTCCAGAACTGGTTACGCAATGTGCATTTTAAACGTACATGTAGTTGTAATACAAAAAGGTTTAAAGTTAACTAAAATACCTCGTAACAACAACAACAACAACAATTTTAAAACCCAAATTTTATCCTTATGGGCAATGTATGTAATACGTTGATATAAAAGACTGTACAAGAAAATTAAGTAGCATCTATTCCCGTTTCATATCAATTGTAAGTGTTCATCTTGTGACTGCACAGAAAGAATATACGATTACAGTTATTGTAGCATTAAATATGCACTATTGATGCTGTCATGTTTAGCTAGATTAGGATAGGGTCAGAATATAGATCTCTTCAAAGTGCAATGTCTCAACTATGGTAGTTATATTTACATCCCCTGGTTGTCAGTGTCATTAAGGTGTTTTACTGTTAGACTGTAGTTCACTATGATTACTATTTATATAATTTTCTTGAATTCAACAATTTCTGTAGGATCATTGAGATACGAGGAACAGTAAAATAAATATCATTTAGTTTGCGTTGTTTGCATCTCGCATCTTTTGTTTACAATGTCAAGTTTGCTATTTGCCTAGCAAACAGTATATTACATGTCTTTTGTTGGCTCTGATGATGGGGAAAGGAGACGCGTACTGTAGCAGAGTACTGACGTGCTCGGAGAAAACCCAAGTGTCCACTCACATATACACTGCGGGGATTGGACCCGGGTGTCATTGGTGGGAAACCAGTGTGCTAACCACCTTGCTAACTTGATCCTTTAAAAAAAGTGAGAGAAACGTTTTGGTGGAAATTAGGTCAATACTAATAACACCAATGTTTTGTCCTGATAAATAAGGAAGTATGAGTCACCGTGTCGTCATGTTTAGCAATACAGTGAAACTTATATATAACGACCTCCTTAGGGTAACAAGAAAACCCGTCATTATAGGCAGATGGTATTTATATAGAGATACTATTTGGAATAGCAAAAACAGTCTTTGTGACCAAATGACCTTTATACACAGTTGGACGCTAAAGCAGGTTTTACTGAATAATATAACATGTTTGTTTTCAGGAATACTTAGAGAAATATGGATACATTAAAAAGGGGGATACAACATCAGGGGCACTTTTATCATTCGAGTACGTTACGAAAGCAATCAAACAGTTCCAAAGAATGGCTGGTATCCGAGTTACAGGTGAGTGGATAGATTTGTGACTTAAACGTTTACAATATTATAAACGCAATGCCAAAGTTATAGTTTTGCAAATGAGATGCCCAAAACGATTGTTTCCTTAAAATATTCATCAGCTGAGCTCGAATTTAAAATAAATGTAGACTTTGGATACAAAATGTGGTATAATAAGGCCAAAAATTGATTTGTGGTTATTTGGTAAATGCAAGTCCTTTGTATATGTTTGCATTTGTATCACACAAGGAACGTACCATTTTATCCAATATGAATTCATATATGATTTACATGTTGTTGTTTACCTAAACATTCGATTTTTAACTTTAATATTGTATTTGAAATCAGATTTAAAAACTCTTGTAATTGATGAACGTATCTCTTTCATGTAGTTGGGAGAAAGTGCGGTATTTTTTAAAAAACAATACACATAGATTTTAAGTTTATTCTTCATGCTATTTTAGTTTTTTCCACAAAAAAGTGAAACTGATAACATACAAAATTCACTATTGATGTATTGAATAATTCTAAGATAGTTTAAGATGCTTATATCAGTTGTTTCCCTGCTTTTTATTACATTATTTAAAGGTTTTGATTTAAGTTCTTTTATTCGATGTTGCGTTTAATATAATATACAAAATCATATTTGTTTAAGATAATAAAGAAAACACGTTTATAACACCACTTTATATTTTTATCATGTACTAAGTACAAAGTTAAACAGTAAAATGAATATCTTTGTATCCTAAATTTCATATATATTTCCTTACATCGAAATAATTTCGATTACTTCGTTTCTCGCCAAAAGATAAATCTTTTAGTGGGCTATACCAGATATAGATGACGCCACCGGAAGCCCTTCGGTAAAATGCACTTGTTACATTTTGTTACACCGAGCACCAGTCTATAATGCTTATATCACATTTGTCAGTTAGTTATACAGTGTATTCTCTTACAGAATATTAGATGTTAGTTCTGACTTATTTGCTTGAAGCAAAAATGGTTTGCATGATAAATAGTGTCGGCAACATAACACACAAAAATATAAAGTAACTTTCGATACGTTTATTTAAAAGACCGATGTTTGTTTTACTGTAATTGTTGAAATACTTCCTACATGATTATCAGAGAACTACGGCGATTACGTCATCACTAGGGGTGGGATAGTTGGGTAAAATTGAAAGTATGTGGCCTTTGACTATTGGCTTATTTACGAAAATTGTGTCTGGATCATTTCGTCTGTTTCACCTTCCCCTCCTTCCCTAGAGACAAAATTCTCGCTTGTTTTAATGGTATAATTAATTTATCTCAAAGTCGAAAAGATTGACACGAGATAGGCGACTGACTTTATCAATTACATGTACTGGTGATGTTTTTTTTTTATTCTGTTAGGTAATCATCAGAGGTCATGTATGTACATTTGTCTAACATAAAGCCCTTGGTTTGGATGCACTAAAAACCTACCTAAATAGAATAAATACGTATTTCTAAATGTTCTTAAATACTATATATTCATTGACATAATGTCATAGAAATATTTTCATTTAACTTTTTTAAATAAAAAAAAATCAATTTCTATCACCATACAAAATATCATTCACGGCATATTGTAAACGGGCCTCCTTGACAAAGTGGTTAGAGAGTCGCGCTTTCATCCACAAAATATCTCACCTATGGTCAGCTCAGGTTCGATTCCCGCTGGACCATAAGCTGATTTTGTGAGAAAGTTTTCGGATTACTTGTGGAAAGCCGTGCGTCGTAACAAGGTTTACTCATACACGATTGAAAACTGGCCGTCACCATATATAATTGAAAAAAAAATTGTTGAGTGTAGCGTGAAACAATTTTCAAACAAACAAACATATTTTAAAACTCGCGTTCCATAACGAGACTTATAGGCTGAAAATATCCATGGAGGCAAACACGACCCCTTGCCGATTTATAGTTAATTAATTTAGTTATCCATATCGTTTTATGTCGAACTTCATATGTTCATACTCATTAAGTAATTATCACCAGCAAGATTATAGACGAAAAATAAATATTTTACCTTAAATCTGTAAATAGAATAAATAGGTTAACAAGCGCATCTAAAAGAATGAGACCACAGAATTGAGGATATAAAAGCAGAAAAACAGTCTAAACAACTTCAAAAGAAAGATGACGTCATATGACTGTATCATTTTGTAAACAGTATACATGCACTCTGTGGTCGCGTTTATCACTATAAGATGGAATCATACAGTGCACTAATGCCATATGTAGTGGCACCAGTATTGTGTACCGGTATTTATATATTCAAACCCAAATGACCCGTCTCAAAAAGAGATAACTGCAACAAAATAATGTGTCAAAATGATGTTTGTCTTTTTGGTAGGGACAGTATCATGTGTTATACGACGTACGAACAGGATCGCCATTTACATAAACAATGAATCATATTGGCTTTATCCATTCGTCTATTTATCTTTCTATTTTATGACCCTGTATGATACCACTTTCTGTTTCGTATTACTACATCTATTTAAAATTCGATCTCAACTGATTGAGTCTAGTTGACAGAGATAATCTTCTTGAGCATTTGTTTTCACCTCTTGTTTTGTAAAACTATAACTTTGGTATTACTGAGACGGTCTTGCTCAGTCGGTAGCGCGCACGACTTTTGACCGTGAGGTCATGAGTTTGAGTCCAGCCGGAGGCAGGTCGTATTCCTGTCCTTCGGATAAGTGAAAACCGAGGTCCCGTGTCACAGTAGGTGTCGGCACGTTAAAGAACACTCACTGCTCAATGGCCGTCGGTGCCGAGCATACGCCAAACTTTGAAACCCTTCACTGGCATTGGTGACGTCTCCATATGAGTAAAAAATTTTTTGAGTGGGACGTTAAACAACAATAAAACAAACAATTGGTATTATTAATAATACACAACCTCCCATCTAAATCGGTTATACATCAAGTGTGTTTCAGCGAACATTTTCCATTGACTCTTGTTATGAATTATTGTTGAAGAAATAAAACTATTTCAATTTCCATTGTTCAGGTTTGATTTGGTAACGTAAAGCTCATAACATGCACATGCAAACTATACTATACTATACTATACTATACTTTACTATACTATACTATACTATATATATATACTATATATATATATATATATATATATATATATATATATATATATATATATATATATATATATATATATATATATATATATATATATATATATATATATATACATATATATATAGTTTTGACATTATAGCTTTAACAAAATACTCGCGGCGAGTTGCAGAAACAGGATATTCTTAAAGAGGGACTTAAATTTTTCACACAATTTTGTCTCAATTGCGTTGGGGTAATCAATTGATAACTTCCTGTAAATCAACCATGACAACCTTATCGTCTACTGATTCAGACGGTTAGATTAAACACGATCGATCGTTATCGAAAATAAAAACACTTTCTATAATTTCAAAGGTTAGAATATTTGATTTCAAAGTATAATGCTCTGTATGAATAAGCATGCATATTTTAAACCATTTCACCTTCTTTTGGTCATCACCAAACACGCAAATATAGGTAAGAGGGTTCCATTCTATGCAAATACCAAAACTAATAATGTTGTAATATTGTATCTAAGATAAATACAATACAATGGTAATAAACATATGATAAGTAATTAATCTTTTGACCCATGAGTACCTGAATGATATGCTCTTTATCATTGTTTAAGACCAGTCTATTATGGTATGTAGGGTTGAAAGGGTTAAGACAATGCTGTTTCTTTATTTTTGCAGGCAAATTAGATAGAGAAACTAAAGAAATGATGAACAAACCTCGTTGTGGTGTTAAGGATAATTTTGGTGGTTTAGATGAATCAAAAAGACGTCGGCGGCGGTATGCGTTACACGGTAAGCATGCCTAGATAAAATGTACCAAATAACGATAAAACAGGAATTTTTCCACCTTTCTCTTTCATTTTACCGATATTTGCAAAATGACTTTGAAAACAAATAAGAATAATCTTAAAAAAGTACCAGCATAGTGTCTTATGCTAGTGAATAAATGGATAGACAATTGATAGAAAATAGAAAAAGCATATTCGTAAACATTGCATTACTGGTTCGGTAAATTGTCTTGTTTTGCAAGATTTCAGAAAATTTCAAGTGGCATCAAAAAGTTCCGGTAGGGTCCAGGGTCAAGTTTTCTTGGCTTGTCATGGGCATATGAAATTGATTGTTGTGACTACTTCGACTCGTTTTCATACTTACAGTTATCCGGATATCAGTTAGGCAATAATAAAACGGTTTTTTTATTCAGTGATTTGCAGTAAGTCACTATGTTACATCTGTGTTATACCTCAGTTTACTTTTGATTGTAGGTAGTAAATGGTCCAAGAAAGATTTGACATACACAATTTCAAAGTATGGTGATAAACTTGACAAAACAATAACAGACAAAGAAATCCAAAGAGCACTGGATGTAAGTATTTGTATATATGCGAATCAACTATTGTCATAGTGTTGAAGAGTAACGATATAATATTTGGTGACACACACACACACACTTATACACACACACACACACACACACACACACACACACACACACACACACACACACACACACACACACACACACACACTGCAATAGTATAACAGCTTAAAGTGATTCTTTTTTTTTCAGGAATGGAGTAAAGTGACACCATTGACTTTCAGAAGGAAAGACAGTGGTCGGGTTGATATTGATATACGATTTGAGAAGAAATGGCATGGTGATAACAATCCATTTGATGGGCGTGGTCAGACATTGGCACATGCGTATTTCCCAAGATATGGAGGAGATGCACATTTTGACGACGACGAGCCATGGACGTATAATAGCAGAGGAGGTACGTTTTAAACATTTCAAAAATAAGTAAAAAAACAACGAATCAATTAACTTTGTTAAGTTCAGATAAATATCATGAAATGTTGGACAACATTTTACATTGTGTAAATATTTTCTCTCTTACAGGTATTAACTTTTTCCAAGTGGCGACACATGAATTTGGTCATTCTTTGGGACTTTCACATTCCGATGTTTACAGTGCACTCATGGCTCCATTTTACAAAGGATATACCAGTAACTTCCGTTTGGGCCGTGATGACGTGGATGCCATTCAAGCCTTATATGGTAAATATTTGCATGTGTGTCTGTTACAGTACATTCACAATAAATTATGTTGACATTTGGCCGCTTGCGATGCTCTAGTCGTGGAGCATTCGATTCGCAAGTGAAAAGGTTTCGGGTTCGAGTTCTGGTGCCGCGGCATATCAAAGACTTTACAATGGTAAAATGCCATGGGCATACGAAGTGAAAATCAAGTCTTTTGGATTGGACTTGTAACTGAGGTCCCACGTGACACAAGGCATGAGCATGGCACATAAAAGAACCCTTATTGCATTATTTTCAGTTCATAGCACAGCTTAAAGTGTATGACATTTCACCTACAGCTGTTTACATCTCCATCATGGTGAACATTTTTGGCGGAATGAAAAAACAACAAACAAACGGACAAACAACATTAAAGCTTAACTAATTATATGTTTTGAATATTGTACTAATTATCATTTTTAATCATCTAGGAACCCCAGAAAAGAAAACACGACCAGTTCCAGTCACGCCCAAGCCAAAATGGGTGAGACCAGTGAGTCCTCCAAAAGCCACTAAACCTCCAGTTGTAGATGTCCCAGAGATATGTAAAGACGCTAATCTAGACGCAATAACCACGACAAGACAAGGGATAACATATGCTTTCAAAGGTATTTATTTCACAAAATCTAATTTAAGAAAACTGGCTTGTAATTTGAAAGTTGTTTTTCTCTCTTCTTACACTGCACTGGTTTATTGGATTTCGGGGCTCGGAAGAAGCATTGAATAGCATGTTTAAATTGTCTTTTTTGCATTACAAAGAAAACAAAAATCCATTGAAAATGTTTTACACGAAATATAGTACATACCTTTCGATAATATGTATTCAACCAGATGTGAAATATATTTTTAACCTAAACAACAGGAACGTTTTTCTGTCACGTCTTACTTTATCAACATTTCTTTTGAATAGGAAAATATCACTACAGACTTAACCAGAAAGGAATAGAAAAGGGTTACCCAAGACAAATTTCCTGGGATTGGAAAGGTGTCGAGGGACCAATTGATGCTGCCCTAACATGGGACAACGGATATACATACTTATTCAAGGTAAATAATATTGTAATAAATGCGGAATCCTATAAGTGATTGATAAAATTGAAAAAAGGTTTTAAAATTAGAAGTTACTATACATATATATCCACATGTTTTATTTATTCATTTATTGATATATTTATTTATTTATTTATTTATTCATTTATTTATTGTTTGATTTTAGGGTGAATATTACTGGAAATTTGCAAACAACAGATTTATATACGGTCCAAACAAAATAACAGAGGGATTTAACGGAATACCCGGAAATATAGATGCTGCAATGGTGTGGGGTGGAAATGGAAAAACATACTTCTTCAAAGGTAAATTTTAAAAATTAATTCAAATATATTGAGTGATAAATTTCTTCTCCACAGGATACCTAAATATGACAAATAAACTCTTATATCGATAGATTACAATAAAGCCTCTTAGCAGTTGTGTTGCGATATTAAGTAGTTTACCGTTTTGTACTTTTGACAATCGAAATTTTTTGTCTTAATATTTTATGTTTCTTAGAACGAACCCTGTTTTATTATTTCTTTGATTTTCAGATAATATGTACTGGCGATACTCGGGGCGCAGTGTAGATTCTGGTTATCCTAGATCAGTATCAAAATGGCGAGGAATTCCCAAAAATATAACGGCCGCATTTAGGTGGGAAAATGGCAGAACGTACTTCTTCACTGGCAAAAAATACTATAGATATAATGATCGGCTTTTTTCGGTAAGAGATTTTCTTCTGACTTTGTTAAGATGAAACGAATATAGAAATATAATATACATAATTCCCTTAAAATAAGAATGAATTTGAAAAAATGGGCGGTCCTGGATTATACCTTTCTTAATTTCGTCTAATTGAATATTATTTGGAAATTATATTCTGTAAGACTTTCACCAGCAATACCTTCTCTTGAAAATAAATTTGATCCATTCCCCTCAACAGCCACTCGCCAAAATGATTGAACGTTTTCTATGATGACATTAATTTTGTAAACTCAATATTGTATTCCTCAGTTCTTTGTCACTTCCAACTATTTCTCCCTCCTACGTATTTATGATTCACAAAAGTGTCCCATTTTTTATACTCTCTCTACGTATCTGTATATAGGTATATACATGAGCTTAATCATACCTATACAGTTGCGTTTGAACTTTTGTTTACCTTGAGGTCACTGGACGGACCATTCATATTATGTTATATATTGTTAACGGCCCACTGACGTCAACATTAGTGATAGATATTTGCTCTGTTTTCTATATATCAATATAAATGTTTTATGCTGACTGCCACCTATTCTGTGTTGGTCAGTATGGAGCTATATAAACGAAATCGGCAAAATATTCCCTTCTTGTTGACGCAAGGATGTTTCGTCATAATTAGTTAATTACGGAAGGCTGTTGGTAATATACAATTTTTAAGTCACTGTTACGAGTAATAATTATAATAAAATATTTCACACACTTCATCCAAAACAGAAGTCTCTATGAATAAAATGGAATGGACATTGCCTTTAATAATATGAAATATATACAAACCACAGATACCAAAGTAATAATCTTCAAGATGTTTAGAACACGATATACAAATCAGGTAAACATTGGACAAACACGTCCTCTGAAAATCAAGAGGTGGGATCAGGTGTCATGGTCCCCTGTTGACTGGTCATACCCACCGCGAGTCCATAGTGAAAGTTCAAATGAAATAAGTGAGGAATAAAAGATATTTTCAATATTTGAAACAATATAAAATGGAAAAAATATAATGATTTGGACTTTTTTATTAGAAATTTAGTATAATTGTTTAATCTTCATATTCAGATCGATACAAGCTACCCACGACCAGTAGCCCTTTGGTGGTTAGGTTGTCCAGAAGAAGGGAAACCTACGGATATGAAAGATCCACGGAGCCAATCACAGGTTCTAAGTCATTCAGAAAACCGTAACGATGAGCAGTGGATAACAATAGATGATACTAATGTAGAAGACCCTCTAAAAGCACCCGGAAACACTGGATGTAAACTGTCAGCATCATCACTCACTGGCGTCATACTGTCCATTGCATGTGTCTTAAATAAAACAATTCTAAAATTACACTGATTGCAAGATATATGATTTTATATACTGAATGTTAAAGTATTGTTAAATGTATTTGATTGGTTCAAAGTATGGTTATGTATATATATATTCGATTGGTTAATATATTGTCATTAACCGTTTATAATACTCATATGATTTGTCATAAAATGTGGTTGAAATATTAGATAAAGAAATGGATGATCATAACTGAAATGTGACCAGCATGTGTTGAAATGAGGCTAAAATGAATGTTGATGGCTTTGTCCCATTGTGTGTGTGTTATTCTAATGGTGTGGTTTATCTAGTGATATATCTAATCACACTGTTATTGCAAATGTGTATGTGTTTTGTATAGATTCAGTTTAACGATACAAATTTCAACTTCCAAAGAAAAAACGAAATGCAAACATGCCGCACGTGGTTATGTACTGCATTATTTTCAAAAATGATTATTATAGGAACAAGAGCCTGATTGTTAGTCCCCAAAGGCGATTGCAGAAGTGCTGTCTTTTTGATATTTTTTTATTCTCAAAATGTCTTTAGACGAAATGTCAATGTCTATCCTTTTTAAGGTAGGCGATTAAAAAGATATATATGTTACCTGGACAAATGACCTGAGGGTATATTCTGAACGTGAATCCATGGTGAACGACGTATCTAGATACTGAAGTGAACATAGCTAAACTGTGATAGTATAAGTGAAATGTGTAAATGATTTTGTGTGAATGATGTTGAACATGATGTTTGCGTGAATGTGAATTTATTAAAAGACTAAAATTTCATGCTTTATATTTTACGAATATTATTATATCAACTATAATTTTGTGTATATGCTATTGATGTCTGTATAACTGCCTTATTGTTATTCCAATATTGTGTATAATGCTGTTTCATCTTAATGATTTATATACAGTGGAACCTCGCTATTAAGACCCCCTGAATGACTTGTAAAAAGTGGTATGATTATAGCGAGATGGTATCTTCAGTGACGATCTAGACTTATTTAATATTTATTTAGAAATTTATATGTGATGTGAAATCCTAAGTGAGGTGGTCTTTAGGCGTTGTTCTAATGTATAAGCTGTATGTTGTTTTTCGTCAATGTATTTATTATCTATTCTTCTTTGGAAATGCTAACATAAAATTTTAATATATATTGTAAAACCTGTATATAGGGACCACCCAAGGGACCAGAGAATATTAACCTTTATGTGCAGGTGACCCTTATATACAGGTTCAATTTTGTTGAAGTATGCAGTTAAGGAACTTTTCAAAATTGGCCTTTATAGACAGGTGATCCTTATACAGAGGTTGCCGCTATAGCATGAATTGTGACGACAATCTTAAAACATCACAACTCACTGGATATTGTGTTCAAGGTTATAGTCTACTAAACTGTATATAGTTGGATATTTACTATTTTTAGTGCCTTTGATAGAAACAACTCAAATAGCAATGCAGTAAGTGTGTCAGTAAACTAATTTCATATGTTTTATGCGAGTGACATTTATATAAAATGTCAGTATAGAAATTTATCATAAAATAATTCACGATGTGAAAAATTCTCTTTAAGCTGGGTATTGATTAATGTATGACTTAAAATGGTAAACTTGAACAAAAATGACAGTGTTGGCACAAGAAATGAGTTGATATGTTTTGTTTCTTTAATGTCACGGTGTCGAACATTAACTAGTGACACATTATGCTGTCAGTATTTGTGACGTTTTGAATTCTACTTTGGTATCTGAGATTCTTATGTATAAGACTTGCACAAAATCTTATACAATTAATCTAGCAAGTACCTTTTAAGCTGATTAATCTCTGACACGTATAGGATCCTCTAACAAAACATATATGTGTCAAGTTTGATTCAAATACCACATTTAAGAACAGTTAAATACCAAACTAAATAAAATCAGGAATGGACAGTGTGTGGGATTGTGTGAATGCTGTGATTATGTTGTAGACATTTCAAAATTAGAATGCATTTATTTTTACAATTGCTTAAACAAACACAATGTATGACTGTCAAAACAGAGGGATAACTGAGATTTATAAGATATGTGGTGTGTAAATGAAATGACATATATTTTTTCATTTTTTTGTACGAATCCTTTTACACTTGAATAAATTAATGAATGCATTTAATCCAACAAAGAACTTATTTTTGTCATGGAAATTGACAATAAACGATAAATCTTGAATGATAATCACTTCTTTGTGTGCTTATTTTTACAACTTGGAAAAAAGCGCGTCATGTCATGGCGCATTCCTGAAAGATTTTAAAGATTTTGAATTGAAATGATATCCTGAAAATAGATACACTTTCTCATTTGTGATTTAAATACAATATTCCAAAAGCAACATACAACATCATTTTATTACACACACACACACACACACACACACACACACACACACACACACACACACACACACACACACAAACACACACGCACACACACAAAACTAACAGAAAGGTTATACAGAATTAATGAGGAATTGAACATCAGTCATTAATTTAAAAAATGTGTCACCGAAACTAACCTGATTAACTTAACTTTACCGTAATACTAAACACCATGGTTTGGGTTTCTGTCATTACACGTTAGGGAATATTTGATCTAATATGAGTTTGATCCATTTTCCATTTTTGCCTTCTGTGATAGTGTTTACGCGAAAGAACATACAATAGTGGATACTAATTAAAAAGTTTTACAATGAGAAATGTATATGCCCAATAGATAATGTATAATATTATGCAGCTATTGAAGACAGAATGCATATTGTAATATATATATATATATATATATATATATATATATATATATATATATATATATATATATATATATATATATATATATATATATATACGATCATACGCATATGTGTACTCACGCATGTACGCACCCACGCAATGCATAAATAGGTCGCGAAACGAATCATATTAAGCACTAAAGTGAATAACACTGGCATCATTTCGATAGATTTCAGTTAGATCAAACTAAAATTTTAAAAGTCCACAATATACAAGCGTTAGTGAAAATTCTAAATTAATCTCTTGTGTGTTTTATTTTCAATAGTTTTGACATGTTTAAATTGCGATAAAGTGAAACATTTCCTATCATGTACAGATGATATTTCGTTCATATACAAAATATCATGTTGCATTATGTATATCATTATTTAATATAATGCATTGTCTTTCAATTCAAACATCAAATCACGGATTATGTTCATTATAGTTGATACGAAGAGCCACTGAAAGTAAGGGGGTGCAAAAAGTTTCACAATTTTAAAAACGACCGCTATTTGCACCGGAGCATTCCTCAAACCTACGACGCATGGAACGAATCAGAATATACAGAAATGCCTGGGAAAGTCCGCCATATGCGCAGAAAAGAATGACACAAAGCGTCCAACGTAGCAGGGGGTTTGGCTCTTAAGGTAAACGTCGTTCCATTTCGTCCCATACATGTTCTTTAGGCGATAAATTCGGTGACATCGCAGGCCAGGTTAGCACATTCACGTTTTGCTGTTGAAGAAAGTCACTAACAACGCGTGCGGTCTGCGGTTGTGCGTTGTCCTGCAGAAGAATGACGTTACGCTCGTTGTTGTGTATGAATGGAATGTGCTGACGTACAATCTCGTCACGGTAGTTTACGTCGGTTAAATTTCCCTCTGCTATCACCAAAGGGTTTGTTATTCCACCCCAAACCATAACGCTCGCCCCACCGAATTGGCGGCTCTGAATAACGCAGGTGTAAATGTAACGTTCTCCGGCACGACGGTAAGCCCGAACACGACCGTCAATGCTGCCTTGATGAAATCTCGACTCGTCCGTAAACAGAACTTCCGCCCAATCTCTGTTATTGAAACGACGATGCCTCCTACACCACGCTAACCTCGCAACACGTTGACGTCAGAGAAGAACAGGACGGATGGCAGGAATTCGGGGACGGATGTTGGCGTCTCGTAATTTGTTCCTTACGGTACCGTCGATGCACAGGGATGCTTCTAGCGATCAAAGAAGCTCATTGGAATCGATTACGCAGATGTGACGTCCATATATACCTATCTTGCCGACGTAATGTCACACGCGGGCGGTCCCGAACGGCGCCAGTTTGCTGATATCGTCTCCATAAAGCATTTACAGTGTTAATATGAATTCCATACTGCCTTGCCACATTGCTTTGAGACATCCCAGCTTACTCTATCCCAATAACACGCAAACGGTCATGTTCAATCATGCGAGGCATCTCTCCATCAAAACTTTATTCCAAAAACAATATTTTTCTGTTTCAATACATTGAATACTGTCGTTGAATGCAAGAAATTCTGTTCAATTAGTAACCACGTGTCACTCAGACTCGAAACTCCAGAAAAGCGTGCTGTGGCCATCAAGGCGAATCGAACGAGATATCTAACAAACTGAGTAGCCTACTCAAACACGCGTTTTGGTTTTGTTCTGACGTCATGTTATGAATGAAGCTGCAACATTGTGTGATGTCATATGAAGAACTTCATTAATAGCCGATATGAACGCCGTCTAGTTTATCACCGCGTCTATGTGATAATGCGATGGAAAATGTATATATATATATATAAGAGAGAAAGAGAGAGAGAGAGAGAGAGAGAGAGAGAGAGAGAGAGAGAGAGAGAGAGAGAGAGAGAGAGAGAGAGAGAGAGAGAGAGAGAGAGAGAGAGAGAGAGAGAGAGAGAGAGAGAGAGAGAATGTAATTGTCAATTATTTACAAATTATGATTTGGTGATATTTTTCATTACTTAACATCACAGACATCTGCAATGTTTTTGTTACCAAATTGTAGGGCACTGAAGTGACCGGTGGCAAGGTCCATACACTTGATGCACCCTTGGAGGTGATAAATATTCATTCTAGAGGTGGTTCCATTATCCCTGTACAGGAACCTGGAAATTCAACACATTATAGGTAACTTTTTTCTCATGTGTATCAATTTTAGTTTTGCAAAAGTGATAAATATTATTATTGATATTTGAGTTTTACAGTTATTACTGTTGGACAATATATTTAGGTTTAAATTTTGTCTTGACTCATACCAACTATATTTTTCTGTTGAAATTTTTCCAGCTGAACTGATGAAGTTTTAATGACAGAAAAAAGTATTATTTCGACCTTTTCGGTATTATTTCCTTAATACTTGTTGGGAGCACGATCAAATACAGTGACTCACTCTAGCCAATCAGATCTTAAACTAACTGATGACCAGTTCATCAAACTCGATAGGTTTCTTTAGAATAACAGCGATGGGTGTAGCATGCTAACAGGGGACGCTGACTCATTCCGGACACCTGGTCCCATCCCGTTTGGGATTCGCAATTGTTAACATGAGACGTCTGTATCAGTTGTGATGAGGATACACTCTTCACGTAATTGATTACTGTGTAATCACGGCGGGTATGACCGGTCCACAGGGGATGCTTCCTCCTCAATGGCACCTGATCCCACCTCTTGGTTTCCAGAGGTCCGTGTTTGTCCATTTTTACCGGATTTGTATCTATGTCCGGGACATTCTATTGATTTATACTTTGATATCTGAGATTTTTTATATGCTGAGACCATTGTAATATTCAAAGTGTCGTATTCTAATGGCCTTGGAGTTTCAAATCTTTACTTTTTTACTTTGTTATTGTTTAATTGATTAAAATCTGAGGTAATACCCCAATCCCTGATGTACTCCTAATTTGACTTATCTCACTCTCATCGATGGTTGATTTAGGTTATTTTAGTTACAATCAAAATGATGATGATACTAAAGAGAATAATAGAATCCACCCCTACCTTGAGGGTATGACAAAGGAATCTCAATCCGAGGGTAAGATTCTTGAATGACAAACCCTCAGCATTTACCTCTACCTTGAGGGTATGACAAAGGAATCTTAATCCGAGGGTAAGATTCTTGAATGACAAACCCTCAGCATTTACCTCTACCTTGAGGGTATGGCAAAGGAATCTTAATCCGAGGGTAAGATTCTTGAATGACAAACCCTCAGCATTTACCTCTACCTTGAGGGTATGACAAAGGAATATCAATCCGAGGGTAAGATTCTTGAATGACAAACCCTCAGCATTTACCTCTACCTTGAGGGTATGACAAAGGAATCTTAATCCGAGGGTAAGATTCTTGAATGACAAACCCGATGGGAGAATGGGAGAATACTTTGTCAATCCATAGATGTCTGAATGCTGGAGATTCTTGATAAATATAACAGAATTGCTAATTCTATTCTCATGTCCAGCAGTTCAACAGCTCTTTGGAATTTTTGTATGACGATGTAGCGAATTCTGATAATCTGGGAGAGAGGATCTTTTATTGTCGATGTATGATACTAATTGGAAGACAATGTATTCTGGTGTATTTCAATTTCCTTACTTAACCTTCGTATGGTATTTTGTGTCCGCTTTAACAGATAGATTATTTAATTCGGTCCTCGTCTGACATTCCTCGGGCTTATAATACTTCAAGAGTTGTCTTTCTTAGATTTAGATATATAAGTTAATACAGTCACCCAAACAACAACAACATAACAACAGACACACAGACACACACACACACACATACACACACATACACACACACCGTATTTTCTGAATGAACGTGACGAAAGTACGTGTCAAAATTCAAATTTTATTATTCCAATACAAAGATACGAAGTATAAAGTCGCATATATAAAACAATAAGATAATAAAATTTTATCATTATCATAATGACCATAAAGCCTAGAGAGTAAATGAGACATGTCTGTCGATTTGCTGTAAAGCATACGAATATTGGTGATATCGATTACATCTAATTATATTCTACACACATATATACATTTTGGCCTGAAGTGATGGCGATATCAATGGTAACTGATTATATTTAATACACTTTTACATAACTTGATGAAATGCTTTTCAAGACGGATTATAACTCACATTGATACAATTTTGTTTTCCTACTTCAGCAATGATGACGATTAATATTGATGACATACATCCGGTCAACATCACTTCTAAAGTTGTACACATTATGATTATTACAGATACCTGTAAATATTTACACATAAAATAATAATAATAATAATAATAATAATAATCACCATCATCATCATCATCATCATTTTTGTCTATGCAGTGCTCTCATATGAAATATATTTCTTCGGCATAAATTTTGCCAATTAAAGGATTTGTTTAACATGTGAAAAATTTACCAATGTTCCACCTATGTCAGACACCACAATTTGGTGTCAATGTCACGTGTGTATCACCACACAGAACAACCTCACAATCATGGTGGCAAATTTTACAATACATGTACGAATCATACATTCTTACCTATAGTAATTAGAAATCATAGAATGGCCAGTTATAAAAGTGCATATGTAAATTTATGAAAATGATGAACATATTATTTTTATATGACATGAAACATTTTGTCATAATTAGAACAGGGACTTAACTACATGTATATTATTAAGAACAATATTGTCACATGGTTACAAACATGGATTCTTTCTTCAATACATTATTAAAACACACCTCTAGGTTTTCTGCTGGATATATAAAAGTAATTATTCTGGATGTTAACTCATTCATCCCTATAGGCACATTTGGACTGGCCTAAGTCATTGATTTATAGAAGAGTCCATTATTTTTCTGGGGTCATTGAGTTAAAATATGGTCCACTGAATTGTATGGTTCTTGGTAATATCCAGATTTATGTCTATCAGCTGCACAATCTGAAAAAAGTATATCAAAAAGTTATTCAAATGTATGTAATAAAACTGCACTATAAAGAAAATCCAATATAGTTAAGGAGTAACATTTAATGGCTGAACTGTATAAAGAATTTATGTGTATTTCTGTAAATGAAATGGTAAAAGAATATATCTGGATTCTGATTATTGTTCCATTACAATAACTTGACGGGGCGGAGTAACCTTTTGGTTATTAATCACACGATTCTACCCACATTGTAGTTAACTCTTGATAATGTAGCCAAAAGTTTTCATGAGACAACCCACCAAATTATATTATTTGGACTTGACTATAGATGTAGATCAAATTTATTTTATATATAGGTGACATATAAATGTATATCCTACATACCTGAAATTTGGATCTTATATGATAGGATTCAATTCGTTCACCATTTATTCTCATCTCTCCAGGAAAACTGACGAGGCCGTAAAATTCTATTATTCCATAGGTGAGGTTTCCTGGTGGAGTGTAACCATTGTGTAAAACGGTGATTTGTAATTCTTCCCCCTTTTAATTTGACAAAAGAGTAACAGTTGAAAAAATGCAAACGAAAAAAGTACAAATTAGTTTAAAAGAGTGATGCCCTTTACCTATATACATAACTCTATATTTTAAACACAATACGACTTCCCAAAACCGATCTATCTGAATTCCGATCACTTCCTGATACCAGGATACTATGATGCCATGTTAATAATGTCAAATATTTCTTCCCATTTAAAATTACTCGTGGATATTGTGATGAAAACGCGGTATTAAAATCGACTTCGGAATGCCGTTCTTACCAATTCATGTCAAGTTTTTCTTCTAAGAACCGAACCCTCCAAAAGCCGAAATAAATTACCGTCCAAAAGAGCTCAATTTTCAGATGTTACATAGTACTCACAACTTTCTTACTTGGTTTATTAGTTATTCATTAACAGAATGTTTATTGACAGTCATTTCTTAAAATTATTTCCACTAAAATTTATATTTGTTGTTGTTTACCGTCCCATCCAAGAATCTTTCACTCATATGGAGACGTCACCAAATGCCGGTGAAGGAATTCAAATTTTGGCCTATGCTCGGCACTTACGGCCATTGAGCAGTGAGGATTCGTTAACGTGCCGACACCAACTGTAAAACAGGACCTAGGTTTTTACTGTCTCATCCAAAAGAAAGGAAACCAACCTGCAGCCGGCTGGACTACACCTCACGACCTCACGACCAAGAGTCGAGCTCGCTACCGATTGAACCAGGCCGGTTCACTAAAATCTATAAAATATCTATAGTAATTAATGCTGTCAGACGCATTCTGGCCTGTGTTACATTAATTTTAAAATAATTTTAAACTTATTCAAACTATCAAAGACATTGAAATTGTTGATAAATTAAAAAGTAAAAATATCTCCTAAAATCGTACTTACCATTGATTTAGTATAGTAAAAAACTATGATCTTTGCATTTCCTTGAGCTTTATATTGAGTCGATATATTTATATAACCAAAATTATTAATTCATTCTAACCGGACGAAGCACATGCTTGCAAAGATATATGAAAATTTATAAATATTTAAAGAACATTAAATAGTTAGATCGATCAACAAATGTCAATATATCAAGTTTAGATTCCATATCTAATGAAAAAGTATACATTTTATAAACATAATATCAAAGTTATAATGCTCAAGAAGATTGTTTCGTCAATAAGACTTCATTAGTGGAGCGCCAACTTATAATAGATGTATATTTCTACAGATAAAGTGGTATCATACAAGGCTAAATAATAATCGAATTGTATCTAAATATATCCAATGCGCATTAAAACTTACTAATCTGACTTCAAAGTTAACTTCAAGGTAAGCCCCATTCGTATATGAATCTGAAACGTAAACATTTACTTCTTTTTATTTAGTAAATCAGGTATGATAGAAATAAAAGCATTTCCGACAAGTTCATTGTTAAAAATCAGAGAAAAACTCCCTTCAAACATCAATCACCTGAACGTTAATTAGCCACGCCCACTAACGTATCAGCATGTACACGTAAGTTTAATGTGTTTTTTTCTGTTATTAAAACAATATATCTGAAAAACTGTTCTGATATTTTACTTATTGTTCTTGACATTTAAAAATCAGAATCAATGCTTAAAGGCACCTAGGCTGTCATTTTGATAAAAACTACATACCACGATTAGATCTAAACTTTAATTTAAAAAACTTCAAAGATATACCGCCGTAGCAATTTTATACATATCATACATATATATTCTAGAATGAATGGAATACACCGACGCTTTATATTCTATCCATCCATCAAAGAATCAAGAGTTTATTGTCCGGTTTTTTCACGAATTACGATATTATAATATTTTTGTATAATTTTTCCTGTAGATTTGTCTGAAAATTTTATTTGTTAAAACAGAGTATTTAAAACTTTTTGAAATACAAACAAAAATTTATTTTGACAGCTTGTGTGACTTTAAAACCGTAAAGGAAACCTCGATATACACAACAATGATCAAAGGTTGGTGAGGTTCACTGCATTTCGTTATTTTCGGAAGCAATAATTCCGCCAAATTTCTCAGTTGGCGGAATTATACATAAATATTGTAATTACCCGCTGAGTTTAACAAACCTACATATTCTTAAACAGTATAACAACCACAAAGCCCGAGATACAACATTTTCCGTAAGATATTATGTAGTTTTTATACAGAATTCACTTTTTCTCAATTCGAATGTCTAAATATATCTTTTCCGAGCTATTCCGTTCACAACGGTACGTCCTAATACTATGCAACTTTAGAGAAAAATGCGGGTAGCATCACATCCGGTTAAACAGTTTATAGACCTTGAATATATCTTGAGTACCGTACTCAACGTATTTATTTGTTTTTTAAAGGAAAATCATAAGCGTGACGCAAAAATTTATATGTAAATGATTAAAAATAATAATATGTTTCCTAATCACTAAAATCAAAAAGTTTTATAAACAATTTTATTGTCAAAATAATGAAATAAAAGTTAAGCTTGAGTATTGAGTAAATTTGGTGACTTCGGGCCCTGATCTTGATCCGCGTACAACTATTCTAACAAAACTGGACAGAATGCAACAAATGGAAAACAGGTCCATTTGGAATGTATTTTTAAACATGAAAATAGGAACATCTTATGGTAGAAAACGTATAAAATCCTTTGAGTTCTTAGATAGAACATTTTTAAGATCTACTTTATTACAGACAGCTATAATTATGATGTAATAATATTTTCTTTAGGACTTCATTCGGTTTGCATACGTGGGTTTTTAACATCGGTCACTTACCGATACTCTCCCCGTCATCTAGGTACATGCTCCCCTTGGCGTTGTTACTTTCATCAAGTGATACCCAAAGTCCCATAGGATTTAGTCGACTGGAAAAGCAAAGGTTTTAGCTAATCAGTTTATATTCAGGAAATTTATTCTGTAGACTAAATTTGTGATGGCGTGAAATCTTGTGATCATTTGCTTGACTTAGACATGTTTAAATAAATTTTAAGTATCAATCGCAGAATTATGTCTTAAAATTACATTGACAATAGTGATCGTTTTTATTTATTTCGACAGACGAAAAAGGCGGTTGTGCTTTCAAAATCAACATTAAGCTATAGGAGCGATATTTGTTAATTAACTCATCAACCCTCGAAAAACAATAGACTCTTATTCAAATCAATGACTTTGGCCAGTCCAAATGTAATGTGTCTTTAGGGTGAATGGGTTGACCATGATAAATTAAGATTTAAAGAATGAATATTGACATACGAACTTGGGGCTGATACATTTACATAAACTATGACAATATGTAGTTGGGGATTCTATATATGATACAAAAAATAAAATGCACAATACCGTAGATGCTCCATAAAACAACATCTCAAATATCAATAATAATATTTATCACTTTTGCATAGCTAAAATTGATACACAAGAGAAAAAAGTTACCTATAATGTGTTGAATTTCCAGGTTCCTGTACAGGGATAATGGAACCACCTCTAGAATGAATATTTATCACCTCCAAGGGTGCATCAAGTGTATGGAACTTGCCACCGGTCACTTCAGTGCCCTACAATTTGGTAACAAAAACATTGCAGATGTCTGTGATGTTAAGTAATGAAAAATATCACCTAATCATAATTTATAAATTATTGACAACTAAAATGTCGGTCTCTGTCTCTCTCTCTGTCTCTCTGTCTCTCTCTCTCTCTCTCGTGTGTACGTACATTAATTACCGTGAGAAAAATGTTTACTATATATGAATAAAGTAGTTCAAACTACGGGGCAATTTAGTTCCTATTTGACTAACTTAATGTTTGTCATATTTATATAGCCGGCTGTAAAATAGAATTATAAGAAAAAATGCGAAATACAAAGGGGAAAATCCCAGAAACACAAAATGACGAAACACGGAATTATCTGTTAAAGTACAGAAACAATATCTCAACGTACATCATAGAAGCTAAACCATCGTCCTTGCGGAAAGTATGCATCTACTGTTGTTTTATTCTGAAAAATAGTAAAATATAGAGCCATATTTTCATTTAGGTTGAAGAAATATCATTAATTAGACATTAAAAAAAGTAACTTTATATTAAAATGGAGATAAATGATGAGTTTTCAAATTAATGAAATTGCTGAAACAATCTAGGATTTTTTTATAGTCTGGGCTCCAAATCTATTCAGTACTCAAGCTCAACTAACTTTACATGACTTTAAGGTAAAATCACGGAAAATTTTATTCTATAATTGGACATATTTGTATATTGACGGCATACGATTGTAAATAATGACCAAAATATAGTACTCCACGTATTTATCTATTGTTTGACGAAGAAATTTACATGTGAATGATGAGAAATAATACATTTCGTAATCATTGAAATTCAAAAGTTTTTAGAAACGATTATAGTGTCAAAATAATGGAATAAAAGTCGAGCTTTAAAATACTAAGTAAACTTGGTGACTTCGAATCCTGGTCTTGGTCTCTGATTGCTTAGTAAAACAAAATTCTATTACAAATAAAAATGCAAAATTGAAATATAACTGAACCTTACTGCACCATATCATTCAATTTTCTGCACCTTATTCAATTACAACTCGATTTCTCTATACTGTTGTTTAAACTAAACACAAATATTTAAAACTACTTACAACTTCAAGCACAGGAGACACCATGAAGGAAGGTCCAAGTAGGAATTGCCTATCTATAGTCCATGTACTTTTATCAGAAGGGAATCTGCAGTGTAAGATAATCAAGAAATCGCACGATGTATGAACACTTCAAATGGTGTATTAAATTATTGTCTAAATAAACTATTTATGTAATCGATAACAAGCAAGATATATTAATTTTTCAAAAGTAATTGCTTAATTGAATTAGCGATTGTGACCAGCAACGAGTCCTAATTCGTTTGGAATATATTTCGGAGTCAATGTGGGTGTCAACATTCGGTAGGAGATGCTTATCTCTCCATGACAACTTTATTCCATATTTGAATTCTCTAACGTACACTAGTTGTGTCGGGTATATGTACGTGTTCGTATACTGCTTCTTTACTTTCTAACTATTAACACTTTAGCATATGTACTTTATTAGAATTAAAGGGGCATTAACTGTGTTTACCCAAAAGATATTGCATTTTCAATCTACTCTTACTAGTTGTACTTGATTTACAATAACAATTAGAGCTATACACAGTCATCAAAATCTTATATTCATATATATATATATATATATATATATATATATATATATATATATATATATATATATATATATATATATATATATATATATATATAGTGAAAATAAGGTCAAGTGCAGTGTAGTATTCAGAATGAGCTTTTCAACTGCAAGTGACAAAAAGTGTCACAGACGTGTTTCTGAAGGGATGTTGACAAAATGTATAGGGAATTAAGAATTTTTATGCCTTTTTACATATCTTATTGTTACTGTATTTCACTCAATGTAGTAAAAAAGGGCGAAACAAAATTTAAAAAAAAACAACTTCTGCCCCTTTAACTTCCATCTAATATTTGTTGAGACGTAAGTATGTAAAACACAACAAGACATCGGACCTTAGAATATTTAAATAGTGTATGTTGTTCTTTAAAGTCGCAGTCAATAATTATCGACGACAAATTTTACAATGTTCATAAAGTCAAAGGCCACTAGTCTTCCAAGGATAAAGTGACGATCTTCCCCGTGCATTCTGCCAAGGATTTAGCTTAGCAGGAAATAATGTTCATTGTTAAAGCTTAGACATAACCATGAAACAAATCCCTCGGTAAACAATAAAATTACAGTAAGTAAATTATAATATGAATGAATAAAGAGAGGAAGGAAAGAAGAAAGTAAGTCTATTAATAACAAGTGGAAGGATAAATATAAAATTTCAAAAATTTGACATTTCGAAAAATACTTTTAAAAATTGTGATAATATATATGCATACTCAAACATCAGAGGTCGTGCTACCGTTAAACCATTCAGGTGAGCATCCTTGAATAATGTATACATGTAAGGTAACAGTTTATATCTGGTTAGTAACGCATGGCGAACTATCACAGTGAATTTGTCATCAAATGCAGCAGGATCCTGGGCCTGTAATGTTGATTAATACACCGTCAATCAATAATCGTTTATTTTTTATATTTTACTAGTGTTTACAACACATTAAACAATTTTTCATGTCGTCGGAGAGAACCCGATTACAATTTTCCCGGGAAGAGACCACCAGCCTTTCGCAAGTAAACTTGCAAACTTTCTAACATATTCTCTTTAGGTTCCACAGGGGCTAAGACCTGCGCTTACAAGAGGTCAAAGACTCCCTGGTTTACAGCGCATATGCATTAACCACTCGGCCACGGAAGCCCCTCAATTGACCTATCGCCAAATGTCTGACACGTGGCTCTCAATGTGCGTTTTTGACGTCTATCGATTGCGACGGCATAATCACACATATGCTTGACGGGCCTTTTGATTGTGAAGTCATAATGGTTAAATTTGCCAAAAGGTGCCGTGTCGGGCATTTGGCGATAGGTCAATTATATATATATATATATATATATATATATATATATATATATATATATATATATATATATATATATATATATATATATATGTATATATATTGTTGATATTATTAATAATAAAGTTAGGTGTATCCTTGAGTAACTACAATTTTGAATGAAAGAAACGAATTGAGGGAGTATTTTACTTAGCAATTATAGAGTAGGATGGTTCATTAACACAAAGACAAAATGTTTTTACATTGAAATCCTTGTATAAAACAGTATAGCCACAATTTGTTTACTGTAACTGTGGCGCAATATCAAAATGTTCGCCGCTGCCCATTAATATTCAAAGACAAATTAGGTCAGTCTTATCTAAAAAACGAAGAATGATAAACTGATAAGTGAAAATAATTACCGTCGCATTCTCTATATTATGAGATCTAGAAAAGGGGTAAAATGCTCCAAGTTGATACCATCTGATGCATAATTCGTAGTTTGTGTTTTCAAAGAATCCGCATATATCCGCTCCATTCTTAAAGAAGACGCAAAATTTAATGAAATGTATTATTGCATAGAAAAAAGACTAAAACGAAAAAATTACTCTTCAATAATAATTTCACACAAACACATAACATGTAAATTTGTTGGAACATATATATTTATAGAATTAAGAAAAATGCCATTGATGTAAGCTTAATCCGTTGTCAGAGACAAACATGTTGTATATGTTTAAGTACCCAAAACAAACTGTGTGTGTGTATGTGTGTGTGTGTGTGTGTGTGTATCTATGTGTGTGTGTGTTTGTGTGTGTGTGTGTGTGTGTGTGTGTTGTATGTATCTTTGTGTGTACCGCTAAAGATACATACCAACGAGAACCCAAACAAAGAAAATTCCAGCAAACCTGAAATTTACAACATACAATTTGTTAACATAAAATCATATATATATATATATATGTTATATATATATATATTATATATATATATATATATATATATCAGAAATCATCATACCAATGGTAATCTGGCCTGGCTCAGTCGATAGAGCGCTCGACTCTTGATCGTGAGGTCGTGGGTTCCCTGTCTGTCGGATGAGACAGTACAAACCGAGGTCCCGTGTCACAGTGGATGTCGGCATGTTAAAAAATCCTCACTGCTCAATGGCCATAAGTGCCGAGCATATGCCAAAATTTGAAGCCCTTCCTCGGTAGGAGATGCTTATCTCTCTATGACAACTTTATCCCATATTTGAATTCTCTAACGTACTCTAGTTGTGTCGGGTATATGACGCGTTCGTATACTGCTTCTTTACTTTCTAACTTTTAACACTTTAGCATATGTACTTTATTAGAATTAATGGGGCATTAA
The DNA here is from genome assembly GCA_030159075.1 of Atrina japonica. Classification (NCBI taxonomy): domain Eukaryota; kingdom Metazoa; phylum Mollusca; class Bivalvia; order Pterioida; family Pinnidae; genus Atrina; species Atrina japonica. Next base: position 46,251 of record BROG01000705.1, on the reverse strand, counting down.
CTGTGTTTACCCAAAAGATATTTCATTTTTTCTACTCTTATGATTTGTACTTGATTTACAATAACAATTAGAGCTATACACAGTCATATATATATATATATATATATATATATATATATATATATATATATATATTTATATATCGGATATATATATATATATATAATATATAGTGAAAATAAGGTCAAATTCAGTGTAGTATTCAGAATGAGCTTTTCAATTGCAAGTGACAAAAAGTGTCGGATGAGACAGTACAAACCGAGGTCCCGTGTCACAGTGGATGTCGGCATGTTAAAAAACCCTCACTGCTCAATGACCATAAGTGCCGAGCATATGCCAAAATTTGAAGCCCTTCCCCGGCATTTGGTGACGTTAAACATTAATAAACAAACCAACAAACAATCATATCTCATATCATATCTAATCAATGGTTAATTTTTATTAAACAATGGATAAAATCTGACTTAACAATAGTTAAGTTTTGCTCACCAACGATAGAATAGTGCATATGAGGCCAGCGGCTTCCGTTGTCTCCAAGCCATTTCGATCCATACTTTGAAGTTCCAGCAAAGGATGAACGTGTCATGACGAATGGTCTTTTGCCGGGATTTATTTTATCTTTCATAATACTGTGAATGAAGAAATAACATAGACATGTATTCTTTTTTATATCAATTTCATTATCAATATCAACTACTGAGTCTATGTCAATAGGTCATATGTAAGATCGATTACAAGTATCTCATCACACAATTTTAGTGTATTTTGTGAAGAAGTCCAGAAGATTATTACTAATAAATTATCTTTCTCACCCTTTGAAGTAGCTATAAATGTATATAGTACAATGCAACTATACTTCATAAAAAGAATTGATAGATAAAAGTGTTATGAAAAGCAGGATGGGGTGATAAGTAAATAGCATATAAAATGTGGTTATATACCGAAACAAGGTAATATAATAACATTTAGAAAATTGAGAAACGGGATCAGGTACCACGGTAGAGGAAGGAAATCATAAGGTGAAACCCAAAATACTTTGTACAACCTGTTGTCAAAATGTAGGAATAAACAAACGGTATAGAGTTAAAATATCAACACCTATCATTTAAAGTCAGCATACTAAAAACAAGTGACGAAGTACATACTTACAAATGGCACCTTACATTTCTGTGATATCAACCTATCACTAAGAAGTTGCATTTTTATCGTAACTTGAGTAGGCATAGGCATATCGTGTAATTTGTCGGACAAATGCAGGTGACATATTTCTTATATATATATATATATATATATATATATATATATATATATATATATATATATATATATATATATATATATATATATATATATATATATACCACTGAAAGTATATCGGAAATAAAATCCATTTTCACGATTTTTTGCATGCCCTTGTTAAGAACAACCACAAACACTTCGACCAAGGTAAATCAATCATATCAACATAACCATCTTGCGATAATCATCGGAAACATCTAGAATTTGGTTATGAACATAACCTAGTTTTTCACAGTTAAATAAAGATTTACTCAAGTTAGTGCAAAAATGGAGAAAAAACTAGGTTTTACTTATTAATTTAAATTTGGCGTGATAAACGTAGTTTTTATTTCAGTTGATAACAGTTTTTCTTCAAGTAAAACGGGCCTGTCTCATCAACTTGCAGTAACTGGCGAAAAACTGGAAAAAATTAAGAAAAAGCAAGTAATTTTAGCACAGTTAAACTTTACTTTTCTTAATCAAACCTGTTCAGTTGGTTCAGTTAATTCTTATTGCAATACCAAAATTTCTATCATATTAAAATCCTAGTTTGTATCCAATTAAACCTAGTTTTTTTCGAAACTCGCATTAACTGTAGAAAACCTAGGTTTAAATTAGAAAAACTAGGTTTAACTAGGGAAAAACCAGGTTTAGGTGATAATAATTTTCGATTAAGTCATTAATGTGGTTTTGGCGTGTTATATGTATGCCATTTGTTGTATGTCACTTAGTTGTTTAACTGCCATAAAAACTGGGGAAAACTAGGTTTAACTAATGATAACTAGGTTTATGACATTAATGCCGTTTTGGCGTGTCATAAGTATGTTATTTGTCGAATTACCCTTACTTGTGTGTAACAATGGTCTCCATATGGCCGTAAAGACTATGGACATCATAATGCTTGCCTAAACTTTGTTTTGCATCCATACATATTGTTTTGTAGTAAAGACTTCCTCCACCCTTATCCCCTTCCAAAATGGCTGAAATAGAGCAAAATATCTTATCATTAAGTTAATATTCACTCATTGCAAAATAAAAACTGTGTTTACGTTTTAGGGGGATTATATTATAAACTTAAACATGAATATTTTCTATGAAATATATAGAGACATTATCCATTATTCACTTTAATATACAAAACTTATAAGTGATGATAATATCATAAATCTAATAAACCTAAATTTCTATTCAGTAACAATTTCAAACTGTGAACCCTAAAATTTGTGACTTTCTAATTTTCAACATTTCGCTGACCTTAAATTTCTTGGTTTTTTGTTTGTACAACAGAAACGATTCCGGGCTCTGTATTCCGAAATACAGTTTCACTACCTTTCAATTTTGCGATTTTTCACTGCTCGCCAAAGTCGCAAAATTAATGGGAGCGAGAAAATGAATGTTTTACAGTATTTGAATGGATAACGGGAAATATGTAAACAGACTGACGTGGTACGTATGGAGGATTGTTCCAAGTGTTTTTAACACAGCCACTAGTTGATCCAGGAACAAAACTTGCCGGCTCGTTCATATCCTTAAAAAAAAATATTTGAATAATGTACAAATATCAATTCAAAGAGTGTTATCAATCGATAAAAATACGTGACGAACAACGTTTTTTGCTCAATCAAAAGAGATTTTTTAGCAGAATTTCATATATTTTTTCAATATTAATTGAACAAATATTTCTCATTTAAAGTTACAACCATTACGTTTCATGGGATGAACAAAAATATAATATAATAGTATGTTTACATACGTCAAAATTTACTTACTATCCAGAGACCATCTACGTCAATGTGTTCCGTGTGTATGAAGTAGTTAATCCACTTTTCCCAGAATATCGAGATGTTATTGTTAGTGAAATCAGGAAACACGACTACACCAGGCCATACCTGTTTTCCAAAATACATTAATAAATAAAAGAATTAGAGAAAATAAATAAAAATATAAATAAAATTAAATATATTGGTTATATGTTCTACCAAACCTTTAACTTTACTCCTTACCAAGATACTAACAGCTAAGTAGGGTAAAGCAGTACTGTACAGCTGCTTATTCCAGAAGCGGTGCAAATCAGATGTGGATACTTTAAAATTCTAAGCAACTTTTAGAAATTTGACGGCATACAATTTTTCTCAGATTCACAGTATCAAAACATACGACTTCTCTACTCTTTACACAACAATTCCACATACAGCATTCGTTGAGACGTCTGAGGATTCGTTCCTCACGTATTTAATTTTAGTTTGACCGTGGACTCACGGCGGGTGTGACCGGCAGACAGGGGATGCTTTCTCCTCCATGGCACCTAATCCCACCTCTGGATTTCAAGAGGTCTGTGCTTGTCCATTTTTTTTGCCAGATTTGTACCTATACCCTGGACATCCTAGTGATTTATACATTGGTATCTGAAACTTTTAAGCTTCCATTGTTTAGCGATAAAGATAACTTCTAAAATGTTTGAAAAAGCAAGCGCATATAAGTAAACCCTAAAAATTGTAGAATAATATTTTTCAGAAAACTTGTTGTTGGAGTTTTACCAAATAACAAAAAATCCAATAATATATTTTATTTTGAACCATGTTGAAGTACTTTATATATAAAAAAACGATAACAAGATGGTAAGATAAATATTTCGTCATACAACGGGAATGAAAATAATGATGCATATGGCTTGCTATACAAAAAGTGTGCAGTTCAGTAGGATATATTTAGTAAAATGATAGATAGTTAAGTAATTGATTATGATCTGAAGTTTAAATACTAAGGCTATATGGGTAATTATATGAAATATTGAATTAAGAAACAGATACCAATTTGTAAAATTCAGGATGTTTATTAAGCAAAATAATTGCATAACAAAACAAATTATCTACTTCACTATAAGTTATTCAGATATAAGCTTATTTATCAATAATCAATTTGTTGAACCAATCACACAAATACTTGAACTCATGTTCAAGAGACGATTGTTGCAATACTGGAAGATATTTCTTAAGTTAAAGCGATGGGTTTCTGGCTTAAATAAAAAACCTAATATGTTTTAAAGATGGGTAAACAGATCATGAACTAAATTCAATTAAGTTTAACATAAAACCTGTTCTGAAGGATATGAAATTAATTTATAAATATATTTATATGTGTATATCGGTAAGAGCGTCACATAACGTCATGTGGTATGTGGAATCAAATATTTTGATAGGAAGAGAATGATACTCAAGTGATATCAGTGATTGGGTGTCAAATGAAAAGGGTTGCTATGGGTGATATATAGGGGTATTACGAAGACCTACCTAATTTAGCATAACTTTGATAATTCCGTTTGAATTAAAAACTCATCAAAAGCTAAGATAATCATCTTTTTACAGTAGTTACGCTAAGACGGATTTAACAACACTTTTAGCATTTCGCCTTATATGATACCCCATTTTACATATATCTATACATCTATTTGAATTTGAGCTCAACGATTGAAGTCTTATTGACAGAAATGATCGTCAAGAACATTTTTTTACCCTGTTTAAAAAAACACGTAACTTTAAATATTGATTATAACATAAGCAGCAAAATATCAATTTAATTTTGGAAACAACTGATGGTCTTCATCAATAATCTGGGTGTATTCCATTCAAAATGCTGCAGTCACTTATTTATCTAGTTTACATTTCTATCAAACAAAATACATCTCACCTTTCCAAACAAAAGGCTGCCATTTTCTCTTTTGATGTAGATATCAAGTTCTTTGCCATTCTCATACATACTGAAATTAGCACTGTTATTTTTTGCTTCACTGATTATCTTGGGATCGGCCCCAACGCCAGGATCCTACCAAGAAAAATGTTCTTATGTTCTTATTACAGAAACATTTATAACATTGTAAAACATCATGCTGGAAATCAGATAAGGCCGTTTCAAGTATTTTCTCTGCCTAGCGTTCACTGAGAGATATATTTTGAGATAATAAAAAACAACATCTAGGGGAAAGTTATTGGAACATAGCCCTAAAATGAACAGTTAATATTTATTTTCTTCATTCTAAAACATTTGTTGGTAATTTATTAGTATAACCCAAAAATATGGTTTTATAAGTTTAATTCAGTTTTTCTTTTCTTAACATATTACGAAAATACGAGACTTAAATGTGCATAAAATTTCATTTGAGACGGTCAACTTCACACATCCCTATATGACAAACGAGACGATTTCAATTTCTATATCACAAACTTCCCGTTTCTAAGTAGTAATATTCCATCTTCTCCTGCCTATGGCGTATAACAACACAAGTAATGGTAGGGTGTATTTTAGCTATCTACCCCTACACTGTAGAATTCATTTTTTATCAGATTGAATGTAGCGCTAATAAAATGACATTAATCCCTTCTTTATATATATATCCGGTTATGGATATATATATATATATGATATATATCACTTATTTCAGTTTAACATGACTGTGGACTCCCTTTTTGTGTGTCCGGTCAACATGGGATGCTTACTATTCCATAACACCAGATCCCACCTCTGGATTTTCATAGGTCCGTGTTGGTCCAATCTTTATGAGGGTTGTATAATGCCTTCTGAACCTTCTGTCGATTAACCTTTATCATATGTCATGTTTATATATTAAAACGTTTATTACTGATTTTTTTTTAAATCTCTTTATGATCTTTTTGGTTACAGAGTAAGGTTCAGGTGTCCTAGAAGCGTTATCATGCATCAAACCCACAGTGAATATACAGTGAAATCCAGAATAAACTAAATATAACTTCCGGACACAATTGGACTTCTTGAACGATTGAACTTTTTTCCAACAGGTTATTCAACGGTTCAGGTAATACAACATGGTCATCCAAAACAATAATTATATCGACTGTAAAATGTGTTGCTTTAAATGCGTTTTCTGATTTTACTTGTAACAAGTTAGCATTATGTAATTTACGCCTGTATATTAAATGATCTTACCTTGTACAGGCTCTACCATATAAAACGTGCCAGTGTTTTATTTGACCTGTTCCGGGAATCATATTGGAGGATAATTTTTATATATAATATAATGACATTCATATAGAAATATAGGCTTCAATATTTACCACTATAACAACAAACTTCTTTCCAGCATTATGCAACTCATCAACAAAGTCTGGTAAAGCTGCAAATCGTTTTTTATCAACGGTGAACAAAAACTTCTTGTACATGTAATCAATATCACCCCACTGTGCATCCTACAAAAAAAGGACTTAGTAAAAGATCATTATTGTTCAAACAAATATATACCGATAAAATAATAATTGTAATTTAAAATTATATCACTTTTTCGGATATATATTTATTTCTTTCACTCTCCGGTTGTGTGTGTATGAGTGGATATTTGCGTGAGAGTGTGTATGTGTACCGTTTTCCATGTTATTTTAATCGTTTCGTCCCGATGAAGGGACAGGTCGTCCCAAAATTTGACATTTATTTAGTCCGTGACGTTAATCATTTTAATGCTTGATATATTCTTTCCCTGACTTGTACCCAACATTCTCGGATATATAATGTTGTTGGTTCTAGTGCTTTGTATATATATATATATATATATATATATATATATATATATATATATATATATATATATATATATATATATATATATATATATATACAGTGAACCCTCTTTACAACGACCATATCGTGAATCGTTGATGTACTGAAATGCCCGAAATGCCCGGATGAAATAGTATATCTCGTAATTCCGATTTAAATTCATTATTGCATAAATAAAAAGCTCAGAGATTGCTGATATAATTCTCTTAAAATGCGTTTTATAAATAAAGTTTTTCTAAAATGTCTACGGCTATCGCTAGTATTGCAGTAATATGTAACCATTGTATTTATCTATTTATTTTTTATTTATTTATTTATTTATTTATTTATCTTTTTTTCATTTGTACACAGCTTGTATTTCTTTTCTTGAGTTCTAACGAAACCTACTGATGGTTTATAAACATAAGGCCTACTGCCGACTGTACAGGTAAGGATGATTCAAGCGCTAATCGTTGACACCGATGCAGTCACCTATCAGTGCAGATTAGAGAACAATTGACGGTGTAATTGATTTATTGACACAATTATTTTCACCTGTGATCGCAACCGTGAAGAAAATAAAGACTGAAAACAATAACCGGATCAGCAGGTGGGTCGACTGTGATGTTATGTCGTAGTAAAGAATTTTTTTACATTGAGTTTTGAATATTTGTTCACGGAATCTAATGTCGGAGTCGGATACCGAATATACCGTTGTAATGAGTACTTTTTATGGAAAGACACCACCAAAAATTTTCCCATAGGCCTCAATGCTAATTTACAAAACTTCAGGTCACTGTCACTCCCATGTTTATTAAATCTGGGTCAAATAAGTACCCTGTGCTGAAAGATCAATATTTTTGATAACAAAATATGCATTCAAATGTATAGGTTGCCGTTGCATTTTTACTTTAAATTTTCACTTGTTTACAACTCGTAGTATTCCGCACCAAAGGAAAATATCTATTCTAATATGACCCCCCCTTTAATTTTTCAACCGTCGACACTATAATTTCCAAAGTACTACCAATATTCATGTATCTTTTTATCACCTTAATTTCACTTATTGATGGCAAAACTATTATTTTATTTAATGACCAATCAGATCGCTGGGCTCATTTTACCCTCCGCACAACTTTGGGTGTCCAAAATGTCTGCGCCCATGTTGTATACAAAGCAACTGTTTTCCCTTATGTACATGTATGGTTGTTCCCGAGCAATTCTTGTCGGATACCGAATATTCCGTTATAATGAATGTTGTTGGAAATCGGGTTCACTGTATATACATACTATAGGAATTCCTGCATCCACGTTTCTCTTGTATATGTCTTTCATATCAGTCAGGTTTTTATAGCCCCATCTACAAAGGTGAAATCCCAAAGCCCAGTAGGGTGGCATTGCTGGGCGTCCGATAGCCTAAAATATAAAGAAAATTTCTGCATATCCAATGTGTGCATGTTAACATTTTCAACACAATATAAATATGAAAAATCTATAGGCTATGCACAATCGTCGATTCTTTCAGAATATATATATATATCTTTTGAACTTCATTTTTCTTATTGGAATGCAATTCGTATTTAACGCTTTCGATGACACGAAGTTTTTGACATCTTACACTTTTTTATGCATAACGGAAATATTTTGAGGTGCAATAATTGGCTGTCCAATTTGTTTTCATAAATTACAAATTGCATTTGCGAATCATATTCTTATAAAAGGCCGAAGGTCAATTTAATATTTTGGGTTCAAGGTTTTAGTTTCCAACATTAGTAAACACAATGACGAAATTCAAGGAGATAAACAGATATGTAAATATCTACGTCCAACGTGGTTAAGTATGGAGTTTGACAATAAATTTATGAAATTCGTCTTCTCGCAGACACTTAAGTCCATTAGAACACGACGAATTAGATGTGCAATGGTCTCAACATGAAGAACAATCGCAAATCGCAAACAAGATAGGACCAGGTGTCCGGAAGGAGTTAGCATCCCCTGTTGGCATACCACACTCGTCGCATATATTCCATGGAAACCTTTTTAGTACGATGAACGTGTCAAATTCGGTGAAAAGGTCAAGCTTGGTGAAGAGGTAAAGTTCGGTTGGCAAACGGAAGTCACTGTTTGTGGTCGTGCTCCAGAATTCTATCTAAGTTATTGAGAGGGGGACTTCATAATGTTTAACAAAATTCCCGTATCAACTATAAAACTTCTTAAACGACGATTTCAAGCGTTCAGCAACGTAACCTTGTGTAAGTAGTATATTTGCGAGTAGTTTCGCTCTCAGATTAAAATATTCATAAGAAAAGCATGCCCTGGCATAACGTATAAGTTGTGAAATGAAAACACCACAAAACTATCCGTTAAATCCTTGTGAAACGACTAAAATTCTGTGTAAACGGTTTTTACAATATATTATAAACATAATAACATAGCTATATTGCTCAATACGATTTTTTCTGTCCATCAGTCATTTGAGCTCCAATTTTAAATATATTTTCTAAAGAGAAAGTGGTATCAGACAAGGCCAAATAATATATCTAAACGTATAGTCAAAATCTGTTTTAGAATATATTTTTAAATGGTGCTATCAGTGCGAAATATTACTTAAGATTATTAGCTAGTACTGAAATACCAGGTACTAGATTTATGTATATTGCAAAGATTATCTGAATTAAAGTATCCATTAACTTTTATTTCACACATATCAGATATTTGGTTTCCATGTTCCCTTGATTTGAATATTTATCGTATTTCAAATTCCGAAGTAGCTATTATACCTACCTCAGTGTATTGTTGTAAGGCGGCTTGTGGTGACGGGCCAAGGAAAATATAGAAATCTAGCACACCACCGATTACCCTGTATGTTACAGCGGGGTATGGGTTTGGTTGTAGCGTTACGTCTGTAATAAAACAAAGGCAATGATATCATTTAAGTATACCTTTCCTTAAAATTTAACCATCTATTGTCTAACCGCACTAATATTGATGACGAAAATAATTTCTAATCCATTTACAAACGAAATTTATGTACATTTAGTGTTATAACTGAAGAATTTGAAAAAATTATATTTCCGGAAAGGAAGGTGAAACCGAAGTATGCACTTTTGAATAATAATGATTAGCCAAGTAACTTACCCATTGCGTTACTGTTTTTCAAGAATACCATGTTAGCATTGCCGTCATTTTCAAGATTCATATACACAGGATGTGCCCCATACAAATTCCATTCCTAAAATAACCGTAGATATTGTTCTTTTTAAGAAAAATAATTCTAATAGACTTACGTTTTCAGTTTTATAATACTTAAATATTTCGAGACACAATATATGATATATATATATATATATATATATATATATATATATATATATATATATATATATATATATATATATATATATATATATATGTATATATATATGTAATGTATATGTTACTAGAGTTGTTGATATTTAGATCTTCAATAAAAACTATAATTAATTGGAGTATAAAGACTCTCTTACATAAATATCTAGAGCTGATAAACTTCTTTATTGTTTAAGAACACTTGCAAAAGAATAAAAAAATACAAGTTGAAAACATGACAAAAAGTTTTAATTAAAGAAAGCTGATAAATTACATCAACTGGTGCACAATCCCTGGTAAATATTGCCCAAGTTCGCCAATTCATGTCATGACGAAACTTCTTGTGATTATGTTCTCCGAACCCGTACAAATTGTCAGATGGGAGCCTCGTTGTAATTTGTAGAAACTGATCCGAAAATGTTAGACCTGGTAACGTTGTATTGAAACTGTAAAAAGATCGAAGAATAAAATGATCTTTCAAATGTTTATTTATGTTTATTTTTCTTATTCTTCTTTTTTCCCTCCGAGTGCGAAATGTTCGGTGAGAGAGAGAGAGAGAGAGAGAGAGAGAGAGAGAGAGAGAGAGAGAGAGAGAGAGAGAGAGAGAGAGAGAGAGAGAGAGACGTGTATCGTATATACAAGTGTGAAGGAGATTTTTTCTCTTACATTACAGCCCCTGTTGAATTTCTTTTCACAACAATGCCAAACACAGGCTTATCTATAATATCCACGGTGTACTGATTAAGAGGTTCATTCCTAGTAGGCTTCTCCATCTTCAATGCTTGTTCGGGTATCTCAAAAGCCTTTGTATCTGGTTTGAACTGATAAATATAAGACTTTTCATTAGCAGATGATCACATTTTTATGAGGTATAGGTATATTAAAAATTCGAAATTGTCGGTTAGAAATATCATTTCAAATAACATGCGGCGTAAATAAAAATAAAATAAATGAGCCTTTTGTGTGTTTTGACCATTAAAGTCTATAAAATTAATCTACCGGTGGTGCATATTACTAATCCAGAGACCCCGGAGTAATTTGACACCGGAGGAATTTGTATCCTCCCAGTTTTCCTAATTTGTTTAAATATATATAATTGACAGGTATGGAGGGTATGTCCAAACAAATTAGGTTAAATATCTCCAAAATGATAGAATTAAGACGAATCTCCAAAATCAAGATAACAAACGTTAAGTCATACATACGTAGATTCTAAGAGAATCTTCATTGTACATTTCTATTTCTACTGTCATGTTCATGTGGACCGGCTTTTGGTACACTGATATTGGTCCGTTACGCTTCAGACGTATCGTCCATTTATTACCAATGAATTTTTTACTTTCTACTGTGTACCCATTGTCATTCTTATATACGCACTTTGGAGCCCTTTCATTGCTGGGGGTATTCCATTGGCACCTGTCAAAAAATTAATTGTATGTTTAGAATAACACCACTCATTAACAATACGAAAATACCTTATTCCAACAATCTAGACTAAAAAAAGATAGGGGTCTCTATAAAATATTTAAACGTGATTTTTCCCGCCACCCTCATATTTTACTACAACCTTAAACGTTCTAGTGCCTAGGATGTTTTTAATTTCTATATGTACATCGGACTGCTTAGTTATACCTCTTGTTGTAAATCCAATTTCTTTACCATAACATAATTTGAGAAACTGAATTCAGAACATCTCAGTCATCCTGGAAGTCCATCAGTAATCCCTGACTTATATCCAAATTGTATCAGAATTTGTATAAAGTGACATAATTCTTTATGTTCATGGACATAGAGTTATATAACTACATGGAAATCTAGGCTGATTTTGTGAGATAGTGTGCGAGAATATTTTTGGAGGGCCGCTGTGTTGTCACCAGGTTCTTGTTTCCACAATGGAAAACTTGCCGGCATCATATAACTGAAAAGAAAATGTTGAGTGTGACGTAGTTACATGCAAACAATATTTTACCATGTGGCCATGAATATTCATATTAATAAATTTGCGGACATGAAATAACATGGCTACTCTTAGATATCAAATGTTGAATATCCAGATATACAAAATATCATCATTAATATCCGTAAAGCATTCTGAAATGGATTTAAAAATTGATGTCCCTTAAAGCCAAAATGACACAGAGGGACAAAATACGGCGTACTCTTGATATTTTTCAAATAGAAATTCCTTTAAAAAAGTGGATCAACGTTATAGATTCATTCATTTGTTATATTGTTGATTTACTGCTGGGGACAAACGATGGAAACACAAAGTAAACTGATGCATACTAATTTCATAATTTACACTTGCATTCACCTTTTTAAGCTAGTTCAAGTTCACCCAAGCGTGTCGTTATATCTAATACTGTATAAACATATAGAAAATTTCTACTCATCATTCGCTTTATACGTATATAATACATCTTCTGTTAAGTTACAGCTATATATATATATATATATATATATATATATATATATATATATATATATATATATATATATATATATATATATATATATATACATTAAGTTACACTGATTTGCTTCTTACCCAATTGTTTGGCATAACTGCGATGTGTTTGCTGAGGAGGGACATCTCACAAGTGCGTCTCGTATACGCAATATCGGAACTGATCCATTGTCTTGCATTGAATTTTCCTTTTGAAAGTGTAATATCAGACCAACCACCAAAGAAGTGATGAAAGAAAGCAATAATAGAACAACGAAAAGCAGTTTACTACACTTCCGGTTGTTTGAATCTTTCTCTACCTTACCTTTCACGGCGTATTTGTTAGTCTCCATTTTACTCTAATGCTCTTTTGAATATCACTGCGCGTGATAGGCGATTTATGTGCCCGGTAAGATAGACAAATATTGCACGCACAATGTTTTACCTATATAAATATACAACATGCTTTTTCAAATGCTAAGAATTGACAGTCGGTGACAAAACCTAAAGCTTACTAACCCTAGAATGTACCAAATACTTGTTTTCGTATGTCATGCAGATTTCGACTCAATAGGAGACCATGTATACCTGTTTATACTCACACCTTGTTAACTGAATTAAATTGAAACAAAACAAAATAAACACCACGTATCATTCCTTTGTAACTAAAAAGTACAGGTGTAATATCTTAATCAGCAATTGCTAGGTATTCGAGCAATAACCTCGAGAGCTGGTCTAAATAAATAAACTTAATGATATCATCTCTATATCCTGTTCACCTGACAAAAAATAATTTTATTTGTATATGTTTGATATCGACTCTAGAGTGGTAAAGTTTTGTAAGTGTTATTTAATAAAATTGTTTTTGTGGTTAAAAACGAAAGCAATAGCCACGCTGATTTAAAGTTAGGCAACGTGATTTACATTTTGAAAGCCAGTGTGAAGGTGAAGGTCATTTACAGTGACAAAGAAACTAGAGTAATGTGACATTGTTCAGTTTCACGACAATTCAACTCTGATAACGCACTCCTTAGCAACAGAATGGTCACAGTTGTTGTCAGACAAATACACAAAATGGTGTGTATTGTTCAATGTGGAACACAAAAAGGCAGAATACATATTACATTGAACTGAATATCAAATATCGATTGGCATTTTTCCCCCAAATGTATCTAATTATAATTTCGATAATACTTATTTAATATAAATAATTCCAAAATGTTAAATTAATCAAACTTTATTCTTTCTTTTATGTATTCCATGTTTAAATCTCTCTCCTACTCTGTTTTTGAGACAGTTTGTCATTTTTTTTTCGTATGACTGGTGGCCTCTTCTCGGGTACATTGTTCCCGGGTGTCGTGTCCTCCCCCTTTAAAAACTTGGCGCCATCATACAAGTGATAAATTGTTTGAATTTTGTGGCGTAAAACAACATTAAAACAGAACCAAGTGATATCTTCTTAACTTTTAACGGAGTCACGTCTTTAATTTACGATGCATTAAAGTGTTTTTCTGAACAAATGTTTGTTGAAGCAAACATACTGTGATTGACACTTGACAAACAGCTCAGAAAATTCAAATATTTAATTTGTCTTTCTTATGGTTCAATATAAATTATTTACGTCTCTGTTTTGACGATATTTAATTTGGCTCTACCAATAGAAAAGATAATGTAAATAATTTCCACTTCCATTTACCCCTCTAAAATCATTAAATATTTTCTAGGGGCATCAATTTCCACTACCATGTTCTCAGGAATGTTATATCTAATTATATCTCTCATTTTTCACTAATAACAAGAAGCAATAGATCATTTTCGAGTTCTAATTTAATCCGGTTTTGGATCAGGGTTTTTCTTGTCTCTTCAACTTTGTATGCCAAGCGATTTCCGGTATGTGGCTTTGCGTCGATCAAGAAATAAAATGCTTTATTTCATAAAATAAATCGAAATATCACAATATTTTATCTTTGTTGTAGAGATCAGACTTTAACCACAATTTGTTTTTGACATAAATGGACAATAATCTGTCTTCCAGATATAACTGCATTTTATTTCTTGATCGACGCAAAGACACATACTAAAAATCGTTAAGCATAACAAAGCTGAATCTGCGCATGGATAATCCGGATCTATAAAAAATCTATTATTAACTTTGACCTGCTGTTTTTTTTATTTTAATGATCGTCTTGAGCATTTGTTGTGTCATTTCCTGTCCTTTTATAATACCACTTTCTCTTTTTGGGAAATACATTCTATTCAAAACGGATGAAGTCTTATTGGGAGCCGCCCTGGCTCAGTCGGTAGCGCACTCGACTCCTTATCGTGAGATCGTGAGTTCGAGTCCAGCCGGCGGTAGATTGGTTTTCTGTCCTTCGGATGAGACAGTAAAAATCGAGGTCCTGTGTCACAGTAGGTGTCGGAACGTTAAAGAACCCTCACTGCTGAATGGCCGTAAGTGTCGAGCATAGGCCACAATCCCTTCAACGGCATTTGTTGACGTCTCCATATGAGTGAAATATTCTTGAGTGGGACGTTAAACAACAATAAACAAACAAACAAACATGAAATCTTATTGAACGGAAATTTTTGTTTTGATAGCACCTTTTAGATTCTACTCACTTAAAAAACTACAATCATTTTTGTTTCATTCTCTTTCGAAAATGTGCATCTATTTAAATTCGAACTGATCAAATTTCATTGACAGGAACGAATGTCGTCAGCATTTTTCCTTGACCTTTTTGCAAAACAATAACTTTGGTATTCTTTACTAAATTTATGTGTGCACTGGGTTGTTGTCACTACTGGTGGTTCGTTGGGGCCACGAGGGTATACACAAAGCTCGTACTTGATATTTCGGTACCCGATGATTGTTTTATACTTAAGTAATATTTCGGATGGGTAACGCAATTTTAATTAAACTATAAACACCTAAAATTCTAAGCCTTGACGGAACTATATATATTTATTTTTCAAACTCAACTGAAGTCGTTTGACAGAGATGTTTATTTTGAGTCGTGGAGCCTCAGTGGCCGAATGGTTAGAGCAATACGCTTGGAACCACGAAGTCTCTCACTTCTTGTCCGCGCAAGTTCGAGTCCTGCTGGAACGTAAGCTGACTTTTGTGTTAAAGTTTGCCAGTTTACTTGCGGAATGCCGGTGGTATCTTCCCGGGTACCGGGTTCTCTCCTCCACCATTAAAAACTGGCCGCCACCTTATAACTGAAAATTGTTGAGTGAGGTGTAAAACACTATTCAAAATTCAAAGTAAAAATTTTGATTCGTTAGTTGTATGTCTGGGATTCAAAGTGCAGGACCCAGATATGCCTCACACTTTTTAAAAAGGAAGTAATCGTCCCATCACTATGCTTTGGGCACGCTTGTATTAAAAACAAGGTCGCTTATCAAGCATACACAACACGTAAAGGAAACTCCGAATACATCATTATAAGTCTTTAGCACAAATCACATATTGTTACTGGCGTTTCCAGGTTAAAGAGAAAATTCTTGGTGGGACGTAAAATAACAACAAAACGAACTAGAATATAACTTTGCACGTGACCTTAGTATAAAAAACTTAACACAGCACCTAAATATCACTAACTTTAACACCAGTGATT
>BROG01000705.1:0-25000 GCA_030159075.1 Atrina japonica | reverse complement strand
CAATAAAATATATGCTACTTTCATATGTAAATTACTCATCTCTGTATACAAAGAGTAAACAAATAAATTAATTTGTTAAAAGACTTCTGTCTATGTTTCAAAACAGTACGAGAACTACACACGCTTTTCTCCTTGCCTCGCAATTTTCCAGATGCTTGTCTTGAAAATATATTCGTTTTCATTTGAAAAGAGATTGCGTTCGAATCAGAGGCTATTTCATTCCCAGATATGAAGACGTGTTCGATTGGACAGACCAAACAAAACTTTACCAATGCCATCATAACCTATAATCATAATTTTCCTCTGCGAGAGAAATGTTTGGACGTTCATTGCATGTATTCATTGTCCACGAGGAGATTATGCCACAAAACTTAAATAATATAATTCATATATTCAATTTAGGTATATCACAGAAGTAAAAAGCAGGCTTCTAAATCCCAAAGTGGTCCTCCAATTTTTTCTCAAGATCCTGTATTCTGCCAACCCAGTTACGCTTACAAACAGAAGTTCTACATGCAATCATTCCTTTATCTTTTAAAAGTGTATAAGTTATTTAATTGTCTCTTGGAGTTCAAAATATCCCGTATTATCAAAGACAGGGAAAATAAATGTTGAAAATGTCACATCTATGCAAGTGATAAGATTAACCTCACCACTTACAATGATAACTAGGGGCCTTCATTACTCCGTTATATGTACATGGTTGAACGACCTTATCTTGTTATGCAAACACAAAATGTTGTCTCTGTTTGACTGTGTAGAGCTTAAAGTAAATATACTTCTTACTAAATTAAAATGTAGCTTTAAGTTGCATTTACGATCGATAATTATATTGAAATCAGTGTCATGGACTGCTAATACTTTATTGGATTTTTTTACAGGTCTGTATATCAACTATTGTCATATTTAATAGCAAACAAAACTCAATTTGTCATTTGTGTAGTACGCATGAACTACTGGGTTCAATGTCCACAAATGACTAAGATTATGCATAGGGGTTTTTAAATGATGTATTGAATAAAAAATAAATTGTAAAGATAGCTAGTCCTGTAACAAAAGTTTGAGTAAAATTAGTTCCCATTGCATGTAAGCCACACAGATATATGCGTGTTTAATACAAATTTTGACTCTTATAAAAGTAATGTATTTATAGCTACAATTATGTTGAAATGTTTATAAGAACCACTTACGGGGGTAAAGTGGTCGAGTGTTCGACTCGCAAGTGTGAGGTCGAATACGAAGTGAATGTCAAGACACGTCTTTCAAATGAGAATGTGGTCCCAAGTCATTGTAGGCGCGGCACGTAAAATAACCCTCATTGACGTAAGCCCACAATACAGGTTAAAATTTGTGGCACTACACCGAAAGCTTTTGACTTCGTCATATAAATGAAAAATACTTAGCGGGATGTTAAACAATAATAAAACAAACAAAAATCTTTAAGCGAAAGAGAAAGAATCAGTGATGCATGCCTCCATGACCTCAAAATGCTTTTACCGATGATCGATGACTATTTTTGCTTCCTTTGTATAACTATAATTTTGTTAACTTTGTTAATATTTGTGGGTAAGTTCCAATTTAAACACTTTTCTGTTTTAATTTTACACGTTTTCTGAACACCACATAACGAATTGAAATTATAAAACATCTCAGATACCAAAGTATAAATCTTTAGTCCAGGACATAGATACAAATCCGGCGAAAATGGACAAACACAGACTTCTGGAAACCAAGAGGTGGGATCAGGTGCCATGGAGGAGTAAACATCCCCTGTCACACCCGAAGTTTCGGTTTGACGAGACTACTGTTATAATTTTTATACACATTGTAAAAATACAGCAACGTATCAAATATAAAAAATCTCAGATACCAAAGTATAAATCAATAGAATGTCCTGGACATATATACAAATCCGGTAAAAATGGACAAACACGGACCTCTGGAAACCAAGAGGTGGAATCAGGTGCCATGGAGGAGTAAGCATCTCGTGTCGACTGGTCACACCCGACGTGAGTCCACAGTCAACTCCAATGAATTACGTGAGAGTGGATATAACTGTTTAATGTTCTCTTTATACAATGTATTTCACTTAAATCAAGAATTTTTCATGGAATATTATTTCAACTTTGAAAAAAAAAAAACTTACACTATAAGATTCAAAATATCTAAGTTTTATTGTGAATTTGCTAAAAAAATTCAAAATTACTATTTTCACGATTACGAAATTTGAACAGAAAATCAATTTCTTGTTGTCACCATCATATACATTTACATATTAGAAAGAAACATCAATATGTTGTATTCTGCAATACTTATGAGTCCTTGAAAATAAATATTATAACAAAGGAAAACAAAAACGTCGAAATATTAATGCAGAATAATGAAATTGTATGAATACGGTGTCATTTTGTAGTAGTTATTTGTTTTTTAATGTATTTTGTACAAAATATATGGAGACAACTCCAAAAAGGCGTCAATTTTGCAAGTCACTTTATAAAAATCACATTTACTGTAATACAGTTATAAATCTGTATATTACACAACAAAATAATTGATGATTCAACGATTTAAAAATATATGTTACATATAGAAACCAAAATTTGATCAATAGCAAATTTTTTAATAATATATAATGGACAAATAAGGATGTAAAAGATATTTGAGAAAAAGGTGATGGATCTTGTAGTTAAATAGAATAATTAAAGTAGGTCGAGGACACGGTTTGGCGTTTCCGTGATCGAGTGGTTACAGCATAATACTTAAGACCGTGGCGTCTTTCGCTTACAGTCAGCACGTGTTAGAGCCCCACTGGAATCTAAACCCTTTTTGGGGTTGATTTAATTCAGTTACTTTGGGAAAGCAGGTGGCACTTTTCTCGGATACAGTTTATCCGGGTTCTCTCCGTCACAATTAAAATTGAGCGCTACCGTGTGAACACCAACCCCACCAAAAAAACAAAAAAACAAAAAAACAAAACAAAACAAAAACATATCCCAGAAACAAACAATCAATCAAACAACAGAACATTTACACACAAACAACAGCAAAGAATTAGACATTAAAATTAAGGCAATGAATCACGGTATTGATGGATATAAAATCTCATCAGTAAAAATTGCAAATGGTAAATTTCATGCGTGATTCGTCTTATCATGTGACATCAAAGGTTAAGTTGACTTTGTTTGTGGAAGTAAAGTGATAAAGTATTGGCTAAAAAGGAAACTTTATATATGTAGAATATAACTGAGGTTGAATATACGTCAATATATCGGAATCAATGTATTTAGCAGGGACAAATCAATGACATAATGTATGAATTATTTAAAGTGTTACTGATCTAACATATGGAGTCCATAGCCATGCTTACGCAGAACTTGTTTAATGTTGCATGAATTATGGGAATATGTCGTCTTATTTACTAGTATATGTATATTATACTTCTTATTTTTAGAGATCTCCAAAAAAATTAAATAATGGGAGAATTCTTTAAAAGAGATAAATGTGATTTTCGATTTTCGAAAAGGTTGAAACGTTTTGATATTTATGGACTACTATAAATGGCATTAATAAAGTTAGCGGTGAGAACTGTTCTGGATCAATATTTTTCTCCTTTTAGAACACCATAAAAGAGATTCGGTGTAAACTTACCTAGCCGAATTCTGATGTGTTGAATTCATGATCCGAATGTTGTTCGTAAACTTCAGGTGTATATGAGGATTTGATGTTCGTATTTTAAAAACACCCAGTTTCAATCATTTTATTTTGCGTATGAACGATTTTGTGTTTTACAGAATACCGGTACACAATTATTTTTGTCTTGTTAGAAAAGATATTTTTCATTTGCAGAATACCACATGAAAACAAAATTAAAATTTATCTATCAGGTTTTCAGACAAAACAATAACAATTATTGAAAATTAAGATAAATGACGCTATATTCATGTGAAATGATATATTTATTGTAAATTTTCCTTTCACTCTTCTTGTGGAAAAAACAACAAGTGATCGCTTTTCGTTATACATTTGTTAAATCAAACAATATGTGATATGTTATTACGGCATGCGTATTTATGATATTAATCAGTATATCTACGAAGAGAAAATAAAATTATTTCAAAATAAATATACAACGTAATTACATGTACGGAGCATTTGCACTCATTCTAAAAATAAATTTAAAATAAATTGTAATTCCTGTGCATATAAATATTATAAACATAATACCAAATTTATAATGCTCACGACGATCGCTTCTGTCAATTAGACTTAATCAGTTGAACTCCAACTAATGATAAGTTATATTAACTGTTGCTAATTTCGTACAGTGTTAAATACAATTATATGCACACAACACCTGCAACGCACACACACACGCATGCGAGCGTATACACACACACACACACACACACACACACACACACACACACACACACACACACACACACACACACACGTATAAAATCACAGATACCAAAGTATTACTGATTAGGATGTTCAGGAGACAACATAAAAATCCTCTAAACACTGGCTGATCCAGAGATGGGATTTAGGTGTCATGCAGGAGTAAGCATGTCCGGTCGACTAATTCCAGTCAAATGTAAATGTGTTAGGAATGAATCCCGATTAGCCACATCGGTACAGTCGATTCAACAGCACCCAGTTAGACACTGTAATTGCAAATGAGTATAATAAAAGAGTAATTTATATATAAATATTCAACACGTTGTGTGTACATGTATGTAAATTTCAAATATTCCTAGAATAACAAGATTTATTTTATTTCACTTTTATATTTTAGTTGACATGGTGTGTGCAATTACGTTTGGTATTTTGTTTATAATATGTATATTCATTTAATGGTGAGAGTTTTGTCTTATGTTGGTCTAAAGCCAAGAATAACGACTATTACACTAATACACTTAGTGACACGGTAAGCGATAAGACATGTTGCAATATATTTACATGTTATAGTAACAAGGTGTGTATGGTTTTTAACCATTGATTTATTGTTCAGAGAGAAATATTTGCTAGTTTCGTAAAAAAAATAAGCATACACCTTAAGGTGTATTTTATATACTGTTAAAACAGTTTATGCAAATAGCTCTCACACTCTATCTATCACAGGATAATGTATGTTTAAAGTTCGCTTGTTATAAGATACCTCGACGGTAGCGATTTCCGCCTTTGATATATACAAAAACATATCTGTAACATCGGTATTTATTTCCATGAGAGAGAGAGAGAGAGAGAGAGAGAGAGAGAGAGAGAGAGAGAGAGAGAGAGAGAGAGAGAGAGAGAGAGAGAGAGAGAGAGAGAGAGAGAGAGAGAGAGAGATCCATGTGAACTTGAGCGCAGTTGTTTCTCACTAATGCGACCTGGGTTTGATCTCATGATTGGACAGTGGAGTATGTGGGATGGCATTGTCTCTGAATACTCACACCCCTTTCACGCCAACATTTAAGCCGACGAAATTCATTTATACAAATTCCAAAAACATGTGTTTTAATCGTTTTCTCAAATGAATTTCTACATTTTCTCCAGGTGAAAAATTAAATCTCTCTTGATATAAGCCCGTGATGTTTACGTTCTATATTAAAACATGACATGCCATAGTGGGTTAAGAATACTATCATATTCAAATTTATTATTTGCGGTAATTTTTAGGTTTGCCCTTTATGAAGTTTCTTTTCCAGTATGCAAAATGACACTTGCATCATACAAAATTCACCTAAATATCAACATGTAATGAAATAAAACGCTGAAATGATAACATGTAAACACATTTAAACACTGCAATTAAATATTTTCTCTCGTGTTATACGGCTTACAATCTCATCCCCACGGTTTCCTTATCAATCATTTCATTCCACCGAATAGTTATGTTTGTATCTTTAAACTTATATTTATCTTTTTTGGAATTTAGAAGCATACATAGGACTTTATTTTCATTGTATATTACAAATACCACAGGGCTGTTGCCCAGAACCAGTGATTTTATCATAGTACTTATGTTACCTATACATCTGAATAGTTTGGCCATACGCCATCTATCCCTCTCAAGAAAATAACAGTACGTTTAACCTCTAGATACCGATAATTGATGAAAAATCGGTAGAAGATTCTTTCGTCAACTTATTGTGAGAACTATACCAACGTATCACAGAATACAAAATCACATAAATACGCAAGAAAAAATAATTCTCTCAAAGAATTTGAATTATATATTAATGTATAAAATATGTAAAACGATTAACATAAGGATTTTTTGCCTTTCGTATTTAAAAGCATCTATTATATAGTTCTATTAATTTGTGTCACTTCTGTTTATTAGTTTGAAGTCTAATTCCTGCGTTTTGAGATCCAAGTCTCCCTGCACTCCTACATCGGAAGTAGTTGTTGGTGCACTGGAGCTGTTCGTTATTTCCGCTATGGCTTCCACAACGGTTCCGTTCAATCCATAATTATTGCTCATTTCATGAATGACGTGATCTTCGCTTGTTTGACAATAGGAATCTTTTCTGGAATACATATTCTTACTTGTTGTCTCATTCGAAAACGAATCTCTACTCGAACCGAGTTCACTCTCAGCTGAGTCTGTGTCTGTTTGATTTTTTGTCACCGATCCACTTCGAGCTCTTTCAAGAATTTGATCAGGGGTTTTGCCTTTTCTACTTTCTCTTAATTCTCTAGACTTTGACGTTTTCCACTCTTTGTAAGCGATTTGGAAAGCACGAGAACACACTAACGCCATTGATTTAGCTTTTTCTTTATTGCTACAGACCACAGCATGGCAGAAAAGACGAGGCGTTTCATCATCTTTACAAATCCAGCAGAATATTTTTTCGTTTATTGAAGTATCAGCATTACAGAAAGAAATATTTTCTATGTCATATAATTTACCCTGGTCCTTCTTTTTATCAGCATTTTTCATGATTATCCCATCAGTGTTAATCACAATAGTCACCCTCTTCAAATCTTTTTCGGATCCGGCATTGTCCCAGAGTTTCTGTACGGGATTTATTGTACATCCGGTACCACTGGCTGTAAATGTTTCTATACATCCAATATAACGAACCTTAAAAACCGGATCTGTATCCGTGATCCGAGCTCGAACTTTAGTAGCACTGAACATTGTTTTTGTAGGTTTTATCCAATTCAACAATGATTTTAATTAACACAATCCACAAATATATCCCATGAAATGTATTTCAAAATTAAGCATTACATAATCCAACTTCACTTATAAAATATATAGTTCTATAGAAATACACCAAAGGTCTAGCCGTACAAGCCGAAACAAAAACAATACTATAGGTTAAGCAAATCTTCTTTCGACGTAACGCATATTACTAATGCCAGAAACAACAGAGAGTGATGTATATCTTACAGGGAAATAAATTCACCTTTATCGTCCAGTCGTGTCGTCAATTTCACTTTCATACAGGTATTTTTAAATCTGCATAGGTGAGTTTTCTCTCGATGAATTAAAATCATGTCCGAACAAGGGCAAAGTTTTAGAGCGGTGCTCAAAGATAAGATAAACTAAAGGGCAACATAGCAAATAGCATACAAACAAATGCATCAAGAAATCGAAGTTATACTGGAATGTGATGGTAAGTTGATTTATATGCGAAATATTGATCATACTCTTACATACGTTATACAGGTGAAGTTTTCCCCTGCAGGTAAACTGTCATATAACACACAATAATCATCACGGGAATTACAAAAAGCGTGTGAAAGAATAAGAGCATGAAAAATGGAAATTGAAAATTTGCCAAAAATAGAATAATCATTGAAATCTTTCTTTCCATTGGTCATACATGTATATTATGATATTCCTTAATATGCATTAAACCCTGGCGTGGATGTACGTGTAGCTATACTAGCAGTAGTACTCATTCAATTGTTAAAAATCTTAATTGTCAAATCAACAGATTAAAGAAAACAAGAATTAATTTTATGAGCATTTTTCGTCCATTAGTTGTATATTGTATATAGGTTCATATAAATAAATAAATATATATATATATATATATATATATATATATATATATATATATATATATATATATATATATATATATATATATATGTGTGTGTGTGTAAACAAAATTATTGTTCTGTCTCTCGAATTTGCTATGAACATGTGATGCGCACAAACCAAATCAGCGGTGATATAGAGAAAGAAAATGATATTCTCATTTTTCGAAGTCATTATTTTGATCGGCCACAAAGTATATCTAAACCCATTTACTACTCCGACAGCTCATAGAGGTGTTGATATCAGATCTTTATGGTAAAAATACAATTGCCACAAGGAAAAATAAATAACTTAAAAGTGTTCCGGAGACAACACGAGAACCTGAAAAATATTAAAATAATTTACTTCAAAATGTATTTACTATTCATTGGCATACAATGAAGGAAAATAACGACAGTCATTTTTTTTATCAACTATGAGTAATAAACGTAATGGAAATATATGTGTGTATATAGAGCCTAGGAGAAAAAAAGGTATTTACTTTAGTATAAGCCGATAGCTATACATTGGATATCCCTAGATAAAAATATGTGACCAAATGTACATTTAATTAATTATCCGGCAAGAGGAAATCATCGGAATTTACAATTAATGTTGAATTATCTTGGGAATATTTCACAAATACGTGAATTTGATTCATCGATTTATTAATACATTTTTCTAATGTAAGGTACATCATAAAATATGTAAATATATATTATCATCGTCTTTTAAATTTTTGTGAACATTTTCAAATATCCTTTCCTGGGAGTAATCCAATTGATTAATCTATTTATAGATGGTTCCCTAGATGTTCCGAACTAGAGTGGCATTGAAAAGGTGTAGGTGAGGCTGTGTATTGCAAAGTTTTTTTGGTCGTGCGAATTTTTATTTCAAATTTGTCATGGCGATAATTTCCTTTGCAAACTAAATACCGCAAGTTTGAAACAACATTCGGTCTAATAAAGAAAATATGACAATATGTAATACTCAAAATCATATCCGAACAGAAACTCAACCTACACCTTTTGGTGACACCAAAGTTTCCAAAACGATCGGAATCCATAGATGGTGTATTTTAAACAGCGTATTTTATGGCACCATATCTAAAAACTGTTGGTCGGAAGACACTATTTCCAGGCAGTTTTTTCTAGTCACACACGAGTGATCATACATGGAATAATAAGCTAGGAACTCGTTTATGTGAAATTTACATGAAATATATTCTTAACATTGACTGCCTTATTGAAACCCACCAAACAAAGACCATCACGTGGAGACGGCACTTGGTTAAAATCATTTTTTAGACTTATTTAAAAATTCCAATCTTCTATTAAATGTTTATAGACCAATTTTCCAAAATTACATTTTCAACCATACCGACACACTAAAGATATCCAATATGGGAGTAAACGATATAATTAAAATTATATCGCAGTATTTTTAAAATATGTTTAAATCTAGGGTCGTTCCCTGTCTTGATTCTTAGACCAGATGAAGCGCCAAAATATAGACCTATAAAATGGACAGACGTCTGATTACTGAAGGATTTATAACGTGCTAAGCCTATCATGGTATAAGATTATGGTTCCTTGTTAATATCTCAACTTTGTAAATAGTACAGAAGAAAAGTGCTCAAGGGGTGTTTATTCCATGGGGAGCTCATTCTTTAGATATTTTATTTACTATAGTGAATATAAATTTGTCACATCCATATGTGTAATATATAATTTTGAAAGATAATGATCAAAGTACTGTCAACTTATTCGACCAAAAGTCTTAAAAGATTTAGAAAGGATTAAAGTGTGAAAGAAAAAGTTAGCAGACGAGAACCAAAACCAAAGATAATGAAATGCATGAAACAAATTGAGATGATGGGCGAACAACAGGGTTGTCATTATTCTCAAATATTGTAAAAAATCTAGCTTTTAAAGAAGGAAATTTTAGGCTGAAAATAAAAATAACGTAAAGTTAAAAACGAATTATTCAAGTCTCATAATATGTGGTTACCTTTGGAACTATGCAATGGTACAAATGAATGGGTACTATTTACTGGATATCTCTCGCAAATGAATGGCAGTTTTGCCGTACATGCTAAGTCATTGAATCTCCCGCCATAGAAAACCATTGCACAGTAATCGTGTCCACCGCGATTGTTTGGTTCTCCATTCCAAGGTCTAAAATTATAATAAATGAAATGTTATTATATGAAACTATAAAGCCAACGGTTTTCAAACTTACTATACTACATAGGTCACTTTTATATATCTCGTATATGAATTAGAAAGCGAGAAGCGAGTAGGAAACAACTTGTCAATCACAAAAGAATATACTGAATCGAATACTACCAACTAAAATATATCAAGCAAAGAAGAACAACTCTAACTACTATATTATACTCACAGTATATTATATGGCGGAGGATTGTTAAATGACGTATCATATATCCACTGTCCTTCATCGGCAATATCGTTTAGTCCGAGCCACCAACCTTTAGGGGAAGTCGGTTGAGACATGATCTCATGCTGTATAAAGGACTGCAAAATATTTGTATACATTACACTAGCAAAGCCATTTTGTGCTTTATGATAATGAAATCGAACGGTATGTGTACTTAATTGTAAGGAATTCGTTTGATGTTAACGCGTTTTTAACAAGTTGTAAAAAAAACATTCGCTTTAATTCAACGTAAACAAGTTATTTAGTCAACGAATTTTACATATGTTTTAAAGCGATATCAGCTGTCACAATGATTATTTTGTCCCCTGAAATGTAGTCGAGAATATGATAAAATGCGTGTTCAAATACATTATTAAACATGTAAAACGTTGTAAAAGATCTTCCTTTCGAAGTTATTTCTTTTATTAGAATTTAAGTTTTCCCGTACCTTAAAAATCCAGCTATATTTGCTTATGCAATGACCTTTCAGATAAACTCTTTCGCCATTTCAAATGAACTTAGTAAGTCGGTCAGGGGATATCGGTCCTTCACGCCCTCGGACTATGTTAAAGTCGGCTGATTTTTATGTGTTTTATATTTATTTTTAAAATACAGGACGTGGTTTTTTTTATTGGAAAATGCATGTATTATGTATAATATATGATTTTCAACGCTATTTTAAATACCTGAAGAAAATCGGATGAATATATGAATAAATATATCAGATCACTAAAAGATTTTTTTTCCGATTTTTAATGTTACCTTGAATGCTGACGTTGACAAAATCAAACATGAAACGTATGCGTACCTCATGTTTTACAATCGTGCCGCCATGTCCGGTGGAGTTGGGCAGTTCATGATTATATTTGTCAAGAATGATAAAGCCAAGAATGCGATGGGACGAGTTAAAAATGGGTCGAGATCACCCGAAATAGCGGTCACGTGGACAATTTCAGAAACGAATGTTTTGAAACGACGAAAAAGGACAAACTTTGCCTGATCTAGGTATGAAATGATGATGTACGAAAATAAAAGCAAAGGTTAATAAGAATAGAATGTATATTAACTGCAAATAGCACGTGTTTATTGGTCACTCAGTAATCTTCGTAAAAAAAATACCGAAAGTTAATTTGCAATGCTGAAAGTATGGCGGAAAAATATTAACTGATACTACGGTTACGTTTGGCAAGATTGTTGCAATTTTACACATGCATTTGTTATTCTAACCACCAGATGGTCTCTGTGGAATATATATGAGATAGAATATCACATAACATGAGCATGTAAAATTTTTCACCTACGACAGCTCATATCGCACTAAAGTGATGCACCAAAATTGATGCATTAAAAGACATATGTAAATTAACTTTGAAATCATTTATACAATAGAACTAAACATCTGCTATTTTCAGTGAGAATTGCCAATAATGATAAAATATTTATGTTTTCCATGTTCAGCAACTTTTACAGAACAGATAAATTTCTATATTCCGTTTGTGATTCGCAATTGTTCGTCATGTTGGTATCGTTTGTAAATCCAAACTGTCATATTTTAATAGACATTTAATTCGTATTATCCATTGGTGCTTCTTCATTTTTACTATATGTCACTGTTCCCTATTTACATGTATTAAAACGAGATTTAAAAACTTCGCATCCTGCAAAACTTGTCAACAATATACGACAAAATAATTAAAATTTATTACAAAACAAACACAGAAATTTAAAAAAAAACATTGATGGTTAACAGTGAAGATTGAATTAAAATTGAATGAAAAGAATTTAATTGTAATAATCTTTTGAAATTGTGTGGTTTTGTTTGAATTATGCATCAATTTTGGCATGTCACTGTAAATTTATACATTGTACATACCAGTTCTTCCTTGCTGTTTACTGCTAACAAATAAGCATCTAGAGGGGCACCCAGAGTTTTACAAAGGTCACGTGCTTCTGCCCATTTGGCTGTTGCATTATCCGCCCTGCTGCTTATGAAGTAACAACTAAATGATCCCTCATCGGGAGATGGGACCCAACCACTAGGACATGGTGCAGCTGAAATCATAATGCATAACAACAAGTCAGGTGTGGATTCAGTATTTATATTAAAGGGAAGATACAAGATTTTATGTTAACGAGGGCGCAACAATTTTGGTAATTGTTATTTATTGTTCATCCCTTCATAGAAATGTTATAGGATTATCACATTTTGCAAAATGTATGGATCCAGTATTTAAATTAAAGGGAAGATCCAGGTTTTTATGTCAACGGGGGCGCAACAATTTTGGTAATTGTTATTTATTTTTCACCCCTTCATAGAAAAGTTAAAGGATTAACACATTTTGCAAAATGTATGAGCGCCCGCTAAGACACACCTGAATCCACCCCTGCAACAAAATGGGGGAATCTTACTGTTATGGCAATAATCTAAATGATAAATGAATTTCGATGCAAATTTCCCTATCATGTTTACTTTAAAATTGTTTGCCGAAATGCTGATTTGGAAACCACAAGGACATGGTAATCTACTATTACAAATAAAATCATTTAAATGTGACAATTAATTCATTACTTA
The DNA here is from genome assembly GCA_030159075.1 of Atrina japonica. Classification (NCBI taxonomy): domain Eukaryota; kingdom Metazoa; phylum Mollusca; class Bivalvia; order Pterioida; family Pinnidae; genus Atrina; species Atrina japonica. Next base: position 11,966 of record BROG01000705.1, on the reverse strand, counting down.
TTAATTAATAAATAAATTATAATTCACATTTTATAATTACATGTACAAAGATCAATTTACTTTCAAAAACCAATTAAAATTATACCCTCAGATACACTCTATACTAGTATATGTTATAATTTCAAATTATTTTAATTAATTTTAACTTCATTTAAACAACAATATTGTTTAATGAAAGAAAGTCGAAATTGTGTATTTGAAGTTTTGAAACCTGTTTACTGACATTCAGATTGTAGCTCGCAAATAAATCCTGATGAACGATAGCATGACATGTCATTTAAAGTTCCATCTTGAAGCATCATTCCACAGTCTTCACTTCCGTCGAAATCATTTGGCTCAGAGTTCCAGTGACTGCGAAAAATATATATATTAAATATGTAGAGTACAATATAAAAATCACAGATACCAAATTAAAAATCCTCAAGGTCGTTTAGGGGACAAAATACAAATCTTGTGAACATTAAACGAACACGGACCTCTGAAAATCCAGAGGTGGGATCAGGTGCCATGGAGGAGTACTCACCCACTTTTGACCGGTTACACACGCCTCGATTCCACAGCCAAATTCAAATGAAATAACTGATGGAAGAAATCCTCGTCACAGTTGGTACAGATGACTCAACAGTCAGTATAGAACAAGTAACTTATTTTCATTTAGTGAAAAATAGTTTGACTCTGTATATGAAATGTTCATATGTTGAACACGCCCTGGTATATTTCATTGTTTGGGAGATATAAAATCATATGCAGGTGATGACAATATGGAAAATTGACAATGTGAAAGCCGTAAAATATGCAATAGTAAAATCTTCGCATTTATACAACTCATGATGCTTACATTGTCTCACAAATATCCGGAAATTTTAGGGGGATCGGGTGGGTTAATAAATTCATGTACAGTTTCCTATCAGACTTGCTATATCATTAAAATAAATACAGAAGATCTGTATTCAACAAGATTGAATAAATATTTATATAGACGCTCAAGTGCATAAGTCTTTAAGTCAGTAACTGTTCGGAAATTTAATCCAGAATTTCACTTCCGGAATTCATATATTGTGGTCGTAAACAAATACTTATAAAAATTTAGCAATGTGCTTTTAAAAGAGTGGAGTTTATAAAGATAGTATTCGTATTTTATTATTTTATTTTTTTGTAAATCAAATCAATCGATAAACAGTGAATTATATCAGAAATTGAAGTTGATATTATCGATATTATCAATATTTCAGACCTTTTACCCTACATGAAATCTTACATTATCCCCATATCCGCTTTGTAACCGGAAGTCCAGTACCACGTGTTGACATCTGTGTGATAATTTAGTCCTGTCCAGAATCCATAACCACTATAGGCTTCTGTTGCATAGTTTACCCAGTACTACAATATAAATGGAATGGGATAAGAAAATAATGAACATAATGATAACGACCAGTGACGACCAGAATTATGAGTATCAAAAGTACAAATGAAGATTATATATTGTGTCTCAGTATACTTAATATTTGACGTTAAAAGTCTAAGGCCCTCTTGCTCAAAAGTTTAATTTTATCCCCGTCTGAGAAAATTGTTTCTTTTTTCACTTTCAGCTAATCAAATGAATATCAAAAGACTGTTAGAAACTGTAGGTTTAGAAACATAAGAATATGTGATAACATACACATAAAAAAATAAACATGGATAAGGCACACTCTCAGGAAAAACTCGAACAATAATAGCAGAGTAGCACTTACATGGGCACAAGAGGGTAGAAAAAAGGAGGGTGCTTAAACGAAACATGGATACGATTTGCTGAGAAAGAGAGAGCAAAATAAGATTTCATTAATTGGTCAGAGGTTACCAGAGATGAGGATAATGATGATGATGATGATGATGATGATGTTAATTGTGATGATGCTGTTGTGATGATGATGATGCTGTTGTTGTTGATGATGCTGTTGTTGTTGATGATGATGATGATGATGATGATGATGATGATGATGATGTCAAACCTGATCATCCTTGTTCCGTACTTCAAACAACCTTCCACCAATACTATTACAGGCAATAGAAGCGTTTGACCATGTCTGCGTGGATGATATGTTGAATAGAAAACATTTAAGACCGCCTCTTATCCATTTGTCGGGACATCCGAAATGTTTTTCAGATACGACGTCAACTGTATATCAAAATTACATAAATCATTCCATGTAATAAGACATTAGTAAAAATATAATGTAAGTAAAACATCGAATGTGACGTAATGAAGCTTATTGATATTGTTTTTGGTATTAAGAACATTGACAATGAAATGACATAGACGGATTTAAGAATAAATTTAGGTTATTCAATGGCCTTGCATTATAACACTTTCTGTTTTAAAACTCTACATCTATTTTCCATTCGAGCTAAACTGTTAATATCTTATTGACATAGTGATCGTTTGAAAATTATCATTATTATCATTTTTTTTTGTGCAAAACTATAACTTTGGTATTATGTTCATAATATATTTATTTCAGAGACAAAACTTTCATACGAAATTTGTAATATCTAAACAATTACTCGACGCCATTGGAAATTCAAGATAGTGCATAAAACTTCATATAGCTTAGACGATTGGAGAGTCGTAAACTCTTTGTTGACCTGGACTAATTTAAAATCAAGGTAATGCAGTATACCGACATTCAAATTACACTGGCAAGAGTAGTCTTTCCTTCTTGTCGTCATAGCTACGGGCATCCAGCGGGGAGTAAAATGCATCGCAACAAAATGAGTAGAATCGCCCGTATGTTAATAAAAAATTATCTTGGTCCCATGGCCCCATTAGCTTACATGTATCTAAGCTTCTCTAATTTTCCGTATTTTCATTAAATTCATAAATAAGAAAGGGATGAAAATTTAGAAAAATTTTGTCAAGATTTGTTGTTTAGGTACTGACCTTATCATTTGTATTTACTGAGATCAACATGACATTTATATAACAACCTTTTACCCACCATGTTTACCTTTGAGCTGACATTTTGATATCAAATATTCTGCTGTAAACAAATGTGTATGATTTATTATAGAGATTCATTTGTCAAAAAATGAGACATCTATATTCATTTGTTAATGGCAATTTCACGTATGATACTGTCTATCACCAGCAATTTTTTGATTTCCTAATTTAATTTTTTTCAGGAAATACTGCGATTTTCGCTAATCAATCTTATATTTGTGTTTGTTTATTGTTGTTTAACGTCCCGCTCAAGAATCTTTCACTCATATGGAGATGTCATCAATTTTATAGATCTAATCATCGTTTACAAAAATATATATGAACATTCTGACTTTGTTGTATTAAGTGGCGCATTCAGCATTCATGAATAAGATACGTATATTGAATGATGTCAATAAACCGTGTTAGAGTTCTTACGTAGTCCGTTTTTTGAATCCGGTTTTTTAATGAGCAAATTCAACTTTGTTATACTTAGTGGTTTCCGGTATGTGTCTTTGCGTCGATCAAGAAATAAAATGCAGTTGTATCTGATGGCCATATTATTGTCTCTAGTCCATTTATATCAAAAATAGATTGGGGTTAAAGTCTGAGCACTATTGATACCAAACTTGGAATATTGTTACATTTCGATTTATTGTATGAAATCGGATATTTTATTTCTTGATCGCTAGGGCTAACAAAGTTGAAGTAGCGCAAGAAAAATCCGGATCCAAAAACGGATTACGTAAGAACTAAAAAAAAGTCTATTGAAACTTTTATTTGTTACTATGCTGTTTCTTACCAACTAACGGAGCTTGACAAATATAATTCGCTAAGAGATCACAATTCTCATCAGCAAAGCGTCCATTATTGTACACCATACCACACTTTTCATTTCCAGCTAAGTTGTTTGGTTCAGCAGCCCATTCCCTGGTACATACACAAAAATTCATTTAATGTTAAGGAATTAAAATAGAAACAAATTCTTAAGTCCTCAAAAACTACGATAGTCATCGTTTTTACAGTGGTTACTTTAAATCGATTTGGTATTTGACCTTGTCCTGTATAACGTTTTTCTTTCGAAAATATACATATATCATTTCTATAAAACATGTATAAAAGCTAAAATACAGGACGCATTAAAACAGCCTATGTATGTACATTTATTTTGAAGTCTTATTGACAGAAATGAATGCCGTGATCATTTGTTTTGGTCACTTTCTAAAAATATAACTTTGGCATTGTTAATAATTTTTATAACCACTGGGTCGTTGCCACACCGGTAGACCGTTTAAGTTCCCTAGGGTATTCATAAACCAAGTACCCGGTATTTCGACAACGGACGATTATTTATTTTTTTACTAACGCAATATTTTGCTCAGATAGTACCATTTTCAACATTCTGAAGTTACTATATCTAGAAATAATTGACTTACAAATTCTTCACAGCACTGCCATCTGTCCAGAGCCATAATCCCTCCTTTGATTGGTCTGTCATTCCAATCCACCATATCTTTGACGTTTGTTTTATCGACGGAAGTTGATGTCGTATGTATAGCTGCAATTAAGGAGGAAAGGCTCGTTGAAAAGTAAAATACATGTAGCTTTTAAATTAATTACGGTAAAGTAAAAAGCAGAAGTATACTCAGCAAAAGCAAAGTTCGATAGCAGTTATAGTAGCAGCAATAGTAGTAGTAGTAGTAGTAGTAGTAGTAGTAGTAGTAGTAGTAGTAGTAGTAGTAGTAGTAGTAGTAGTAGCAGCAATAGTAGTAGTAGTAGTAGTAGTAGTAGTAGTAGTAGTAGCAGTAGTAGTAGTAGTAGTAATACTGCGTTAATCTGATTCATTTACACGTTTTACAAATATTTATCAAAATATTCCGCCATTGTTCTGTCTGGGTTGTTAAAAATAAGAATATTAGACGCTAGTTTTCACTAACGTGTCCTACGTTCGTATGCATTTTTGAAAAACGTATGCAGTGAACATCTTTCAGTTAATCTAAATATATTATGATAAGAAATAAAATAGAATAGTATGGATTTGTAGGCAGTAGTATCAGTAGTATATTCGTAGTATTTAATAGTATATTAGTATATTCTCTATTTTTCAACAGTTAGACGCAGTTTAAAAACGATCGTGAACTGACAATAGTTCTTTAATTGGATGACAGAAAATAATTTGTTGTCATACACGAGTGACCGTAGTTTTGTACGTTTATCTCTCATATGAAATGACAAGAATTGTCTCCGTTACTACAACTAACCTGTTCCGCCATTGTCTCCATATAAAGAAGATGTGCAGTTCCGGTTCCGTCCTGGTACAAAAATTGACATTTTTTGTATGCGTCACTCCAGGTAAGTAGACTGAAAGCATCGGTCACATCACTTAAATAATAGCATGATGTAGCATTGGTATTCGATAACCAACCATCTGGACAATGTCCACCTGGAGATGAATACAATTATATCAATTCTGTGTGGAATTTAAATATGCATTTCAGATTTTAATAAATCTGTTAAATAATAATAATAATAATAATAATAATAATAATAATAATAATAATAATAATAATAATAATAATAATAATGATAATAACAATAATAATAATAATAAAAAAAATAATAATAATAAAAAAAAAAATAATAGTAATAATAATGATAAATATAATAATAATAATAATAATAATAATAATAATAATAATAATAATAATAATAATAATAATAATAAATAATAATAATAATAAAAACAATAGCAATCATCATCATCAGCAGCAGCAGCAGCAACAGCAACAGAAGCAACATCATAACAAAACAATGTACTATGTCTTACCATTTACGCCAACACAAAATTATTGAGAATGAATATGGTTTTTAAATCTAAATGAACAGCCTTGCTTATAGGCAAACGGACCACAAAATATGCATTTCATATTCTTATTCCCATTATCTATGATAAATTGGATTTTTTAAGGCGCTATTTCAAGTGTCACGTAAAATATGTAAACAATTGGATTTAACGGTATCATGATATATGTTCTTCACACTCACAATATTAATATATCACAATTATGTGGTTAGCGCAGTCGGTAGTGCGCTCGACTCTTGATCGTAAAGTCGTGAGTTGGAGTCCAGCCAGCGGCAGGTTGGTTTCCTGTCCTTCGGGTGAGGCAGTAGAAATCGAGGTCCCGTGTTGCAGTAGGTGTCGACACTTTTAAGTACCCTCATTGCTCAATGGCCGTAAGTGCCGAGCATAGGCCAAAATTTGAAGCCCTTCACCGGCATTTGGTGACGTCTCCATATGAGTGTGAGATTCTTGAGTGGGACGTTAAACAACAATAAACAAACAAATAAATGTACGTACTGGTTGTTGTAGCCTCACAAATAAAGCCATGTTTTTCTGAACATTTCTCGTCACTGACAGCACCTTGTGTGTTCAATGCACCGCAATTCTCTACGTGGTGTGTATCATCCGGTTCCACATTCCAAACGCTGATAATGAAAAAGGATATAATCCGGAATTAATACTTTTCCACTTCATTAGTTAAAACAGGGTTTCTAGTTGCAAAATCAGTACGGGAATATCAACGTTGGACACTCAGAAAATTTCTTTTTGGAAACTATAAGGTTCCACGGAAGGGGTGGGCATTGGGAAATATGGATACATAATAATTTCAAAACTTACATTGTCACCTTTGTACATTAATATAAGTTCATAGACTGTCACCCGCATATGGAGTTTATATTTCACAAATGATCCGATATGCCAGGGCGTGTACAACATATGAAGATTTCATATACAGAGGTAAACTACTCACTGACAAATTATTGACACAGGGATATCGAAAAACCGCGTTTAATGTCAACGTTCCGCAAATTTTACAGTCGGTATAATAGGCTTGTTTGCGACTACTCTGTTTCACTAAGTGAAATATTGAGTTGCCTTTTCGTTGGTGGTTGTTGAGACGTCTGTACCAATTTTGACGAGGATACACTCCTCACGTATTTCATTGGACTTGACTGTGGACTCACGGCAGATGTGACCGGTCGACAGGGGATGCTTACTCATCTATGGCACCTGATCCCACCTCTTAGTTTCCAGAGGTCCGTGTTTGTCCATTTTTACCGGATGTGTATCTATGTCCTGGACATTTTATTGATTTATACTTTGGTATCTGAGATTTTTTATATTCTAGCAATTATTTCGGCTTTAGTTTGTCAAACTTTTTATACTGGTATTAAGTGTTTTGACAGTACAACAAACTCAACAAAATTTCCCTTATATGTTGGCTACTAGATTTAATGTTACAGTGTACCCCTAAAGAGACCACCGGCTTTCCGCAAGTAAACGGAATCAGCTCGGGTTCAAGCGGGTTTTGAACCCGCGCTGAATTGCGGTGATATATCTCGTGATTTAAAGCGCGATGCTCTTACCATTCAGCCATATAGTTCCCGTGAACCCATTGACCCCTAAAGACACATTTGGGCTGATCTTAGTCATTGTTTTTTTTTAGAACAGTCCATTGTTTGTCAGGGGTTAATCATTTAACCGTAAGTAAATCCTTACATAGCATAAATAATAAGTGAATCCCCACCTTAGTCCACCGTAAAATCAGGACCAAAACAGTTATTCTAATGTATGGGGTTTTAAGATAATTTTTAGTTGTATGATGTTCTACAGAGGAAGGTTACTCCACAATGGCACCTGATCTCATCTCTGGATTACCAGAGGTCTGTGTTTGTGCAATGTTCACTATGTTGCTCTCCTGGAACTGGTATCTTTTTATATGAAACGAACTGATTGATTTATACTTTGGTATCTGATATTTTTTATATTAATATTAGTTAGCATCCAATCCAAGACGACTATCCACCATATGCAATTTCTTAACGATTTTGAAATTAAAGATTTTTATAAACCGTCTGTCATTGAACAATGAACAACAACAGCATCACATTGATATCTAATTTGAGATCTATCCCTTTAAGATATTTGTCTGATTTTTATTGCGTTCTTAAATTTCCTCACAGTGCACGTGTGTATGTTAATGTCATGATAACAATGAGAACATAGTTTCCTCGCTTGTGTTTTAAATATGCTAATAAGGCAACAATTCATTGTATTGAAATATAATACATGTATAGAATATGGTAATAGCTAAACGAAAGGAAACGTGGAATGGAATATTCCTTGATATACTTTATTGAAATAAGTGAAACATTGTCCTACTTTTTTAAATTCATACGCGCCATCTTTGTTATCTATAAATAAATGTTATTTTCGTCCATGCATATCAGCATTAGCATATAAATATGAGTGCGTGTAAAATATTGACAGAGAAACTTACACGGCATTTCCTTTAGCTAAAATAGCTGTATCTCCAGTACTCCACGTCCAAGCTCCGGGATGGTTTATGTCATTTAAACTAGTCCACCAGCGTTCTGTGGTGTAGTTATTTTTCTTGATATAATTTGCAAACGCCAGCTAACAATTAAAGATGAATTGGTAGGTACGTGAACTTTGACGTGTGCGCTCAATATTAATAACTAAAATTACGGTTAATGAAAAATTGAAATTTATAGATAAACAGAAAACAACGTCAAACGATGTAAAATAGTTACATGTATTAAAATTAGAATTCAGGCATATTTATTTCATACTGTAATTCCATGAAACACGTTAAAGTCATGTTTTTTTTAAATAAAGTTGCATTGCATACTTTTAACCATACACAAAATATATTAATAACAATACCAGTAAAAATTAACAATAACAGTAAAAATACCTAAACTCCGTTGTGTGTGTGTGTGTGTGTGTGTGTGTGTGTGTGTGTGTGTGTGTGTGTGTATTGTATGTATCTTTATGTGTACACATTTGAGTCAGTTACACTTACCCTATCGGCGATATTTAAGAACATGAGAAGGGTGGACTGATCTGCATAACACTCGTCTATTGCTTCTTGCCATTTCAGCGGTTGTTTGCTAAATAACAAACACGTACCGTTGACAACTTTCCAGTCACCCTCTGGACAATGGTCACCGTTCACGACTGTACCGAAATACAACAATACTTGTATATGTTATATTTTAAAATAAATTTTAATTTTTGTATTGTTTTGAAATATATAGTAGTACTATGCACTTAATCACATAGATCTAACGTATCTTAATTGTTTAATCTTATCATTTGAACAATTCATATATACACACAGCTATCTATGTAAATTATTTAGAAATCATTCTAAAAGAACAATATTTACTAGATATAAACTTAAACAGAAATGCATAAGAAAGATAATGGGAAGAGTTTTTATACAGCTTTAAAGATAGCATTGCGTGTTTCTGCTAAACATTTGGGTGTCAATTTTACTTGTTTTTGTTGAGGAAAATATAACGACGATTATAGATAGTGTATTTATTTTCTTGGTTGAGCCCAGTTTTTCATGATGGGGAGAACCCAGTTACGATGTTATTGGGAAGAGTTCACCTTCTTTCAGCAAGTAAAATGCCGTACTTTAATTTTTCTCACAATATCAACTAAAGTTCCAGCGGGGCTTGAACCAGCACTGGTTTAACCGTTCGGCCACGGAGACCCTTTCAGATAGTGTAAATGTTGAAAGAAGAAATTATTATACAAAATACATTTCTCCGTGTCGTTTAAGTCATGATAGCGTAAAATCTAGATAAATTCCGAATGTAAACTGAAAATACTTTACTAGGTGAAGATGACACCAGTAATATTAGAATCAAAACCATTAGAATCGAACTTAAACGTGTGATAGTTATGTCTTAAAATCTAACCTGTACATAGTAGAATCAGACATGCTGCTAAAATTATACAATAGTCCATTGTCCGGATAATTCTATCTCAGTTATATACAAAGTCGGGTATGCACCTTGTACTATCAAACGGTACATAACCGACTAGGATTATCAAAGGATGTGTGTATCTGTTCGTGTAAGTACGTATGTAATCAAGTCCATAATGATTATCTCTGTAACAGTTAACACAAAATGTTTATATTATCAAACTTAAAATGATACTGTTGAACTATAAAACAAAATTGCATCTTTATCTCATTCAAAATATTATCGCTGTGTGTGACTATCCATCCATGCATCCATCCATCATACTATCTATCTATCTGTCTATCTATCTCTATCTCAGTCTGCCTGTCTATCTATTTATCTTACTATCTATTTTTGTCTATCTTTCTGTCTGTCTGTCTGTCTGTCTATCTATCTATCTATCTATCTATCTATCTATCTATCTATCTATCTATCTATCTATCTATCTATCTATCTATCGATCTATCTATCGATCTATCGATCGATCTATCTATCTTTCCATCCATCCATTCTTCCATTTATACTACAAAACTGATTCGTTAACATTATCATACATCTTAATAAAGACATTTCATTAATGTTTGCAGTAATATATTCAAAACACATACATTGTTCATGGTTACAGGAAAATTCACAGATACCAAAATATTGATTATCAAGAGGTTTTAAGAAACATTTTACAAATATATGTATAGTGAACATTGGACAAACCCAGACCTCTGAAATTCTGGCGATGGGATCAGGTGCCATGTAATTGTAAGCATCACTTGTCACCCTGTCATACCCTCTACGAGCCACAGTCAAATTCAAATGAATATTGGTCAGCAATGAACCGCCGTCACGACCGGTATATAGACTATTCAACAACCACTATCGAACAGACAGCTCAATATTTCATTTAGTAAAACATTGTAATTTCAAACAAGGTCATTTTATCAATCATACATTTTGCAAAAAGCTGACATCCAAAACATAAATACAGTTTATACATGTATATTAGTATATTGATGATATAAACTGTTGACGTAAACATAATTAAATTCACAACAATGATATAAAGCGTTATTGTAAATAAATATACAATGAACAATCATACAATAACTCTGGTTCTGGTAGAATGTGTAAATATATACAGTCAAACTTAATCACATGATACTGCATGCTGCATACTGCATGGTAAAGAAAAAGAAAGTTTTTGCTATTTAACTGAAATTCATAATACCCATAATTATTGCGTCGTACTAAAAATGCCTTGGCAACAAATTAAAAAAGGTAAAGTGAAATGTCCTTCCAGTTATTTTTAAAAACTTATTAGTTATATTTCTGGAAAGTTTTTTTTAAAAATTGCATAATTAGAAAGTTATTTTTACGGAGAAAAATACACATACACTCCAGTTTCAAATAAATTTCACATTATTTTTTATATGAGAAATGACTGTGGATATGTTGTTACTATGTAATGGGACATTAGCTATACATAGGCATAAACAAAAGGTTGATTTAATCAGCTACAACTGAATATGTGCCAATCCTGGGTCTCTCAAGCGGTTTTCATATATATAAGAATTTATTTTTTTATGCCTGTTTATATATATTTTTCGTCATTACGTATCAATCTAAGTGGTAAAAAAGGGAAAATTTAAGGAAGCAAGCGAGAGAGAAAGAGAATGAGAAAAGAGACAGCTATTTAAGTCTGCCTTTTTCGCACTTATATATACAAGAGTTATACAGAGATAAAGTCCTCCAGTTCTATTTCTGATTTAATGTCACTAATTTAAATGTCAGTTGCACTCTTTCAATAAGAATTCCTGTAAAATCCTACACAGGAGATGTTCACGTTATGTAATTTATCATGTGAGAAAGTCATTACTCTTAATTCGATAGATTATCAAAATTATCACAGTAGAAAAAGAAAATTGTTCTGGTAAAACCTGTCCTATTTCGACTAATTACGGTTCTTCAGTTGATCGTTTTAAACACTAAATGAAATAATACTTGCATGTCGAAAACACGTGTCTATCGATATTCTTGGTTTATTGTACAGGATGTGAATAAATGACAGAACATTTCGGTTAGCTTTAATTAAGTATGAATTAGATCAGTAGATCGTTTGTTTGGCAAATTTGTACATTGTTCTGACAATGACATGCACAATAATAATAAT